>JAADXJ010000071.1:0-49727 GCA_023337735.1 Pythium biforme | reverse complement strand
CGCGGGCGTGCTCACTGAGTTGCGTTGGCATGGCTTTGGGATCCTTCGAAAGGATTCCTATAGATGAGATTTCAGATCCCGAAAAAGCATATCATCCGATCTGGTAGAATACTGTCATTCTAACCGGTAACAGGCAGTATGTTCTACCAGATCGGAATCCGATTCGGATGCACCCAACATACCGTCAGATCACCGGTTTAAAAAAACCGGTGTGCTGACAGTATGTTGGTTTTGGCGGGAGACCCGCCTGCACGGCGGGGAAGCGCAAAGCAATCTGTTCGATTCAATCTGCCAGAACTCCACTCAAGTATGTTCAGCCGCCAGGGAGCAGCGTCGTCCAGCGCCACAACGGAGGCGCCGCCGTCGTCGCTGCCGTGGGTCGAGAAATAGTGCGTCGTGCATCCCCTTTTTCATGTTGGTTACGCCCCCGCGTCTAACTCAGTATCTCGCTGTAGCCGTCCGAAGAACGTCGACGAGATCTCGCACCAGGACCACGTCGTAGCGACGCTCAAGACCTCGATCCAGAACGGCCAGCTGCCGCATTTGCTGTTCTACGGGCCGCCGGGCACGGGAAAGACCTCGACGATCGTCGCGGTCGCGCGCCAGTTGTTCGGCCCGGACTTCCGCAAGAACGGCCGCTTCCTCGAGCTCAACGCCTCGGACGACCGCGGCATCAAAGTCGTGCGCGAAAAAGTCAAAGGTTTTGCGCAAGGTGCGATCAGCAGCGCGCCGAGCAACATGCCACCCTTCAAGATCATCGTGCTGGACGAGGCCGACTCGATGACCACGGACGCCCAGTCGGCGCTGCGCCGCATGATGGAGAACTACTCCAAGGTCACGCGCTTTTGCCTCATCTGTAACTACGTGAGCCGCATCATCGAGCCGATCGCGTCGCGCTGCGCCAAGTTCCGCTTTGCGCCGTTGGAGAAAGGCTCGATGGCCGCGCGCATGCGGTACATTTGCCAGGAAGAGAACGTGAAAATGGCGCAAGACGACGTGCTCGACACGCTGCTCGACTGCTCGAACGGCGACATGCGCAAGGCCATTAATACCCTTCAAAGCGCCAAGCAGCTCTCGGGCGAGGACGCGATCACGCGCGACGACGTGCTCGCAGTCGCAGGGGTACACCACTGCTTACGCTTCTCGTACATAGCTGCCGTGGAGAATACTCAATTCGGGATTTCTGTTTGTGTGTCTGTGTAGCTCGCGCCCCCGGAGATCCTCGAGATCTTTTGGAAGGCGGTTGCGTCCAACAGCTTTGACAAGATGAAGAACGAAGTCGAGAACATCCTCATGGCCGGGTACCCGGTCGTCACGATCTTTGAGCAGCTCAGCGCCGACATCTTGGCGCACGACAAGCTCTCGGACGCGCAGAAGGCCAAGATGTGCCTCCGCATCGCCGAGTCGGACAAGAAGCTCGTCGACGGCGCAAGCGAGCACTTCCAGCTCGTTGACGTCACGTCCTACGTCATGCGGACTTACCACTCGCTGTAAGATCCCCGAGTATAACAAACGCAAACACCAGTGATACAGACACATAATACCAGGACGGACAGTTTGATTTTGTGATTCCTCCTCCTTTCAACGATCCCAAAAGTGTGGGTACGCTTCGCTTCCTTCCTGCCGTTTAGGCCACGGCCTTGGCGCCTTGGTCGGTGATCGATGAGAGCTGCGCCCACGAGTGGTCTTGGCGCTGCTTCCAGAACGTGACTTCGTCCTCGCCGGCCGCGATGCTCAGCACCGAGCCCGTCAGCGACCAGCTTATTCTGTACACGGGGTTGCGGAACGTGTGGACGACGTGCTCATTCCAGTCGCCCGTGGCGTCGGTCTGCGACCACACGCGCACGGTGTGGTCGTCTGAGGCCGACGCGACCACGTTGGCCGGGATGCCGACGTTGGGCGCCCACGCGACGTCGCGCACCCAGTCGTTGTGGCCGTACAACGGCGTTCCAACACCCACCCAGGCGTTGCTCTCCGGTGAGAACTGCCATACGGTCACGGCCGTGTTGGTCGATCCGGTCACGACGCGCTGGATCGGGCCCGAGGGCCCCTGGGATCCCAACGAGTTGTACGGCGCCCAGCTCACGGCCATGCAGGCCGCGCCGTCCTGCGAATTGACGAACGATGACGTCGTGACCCATCCCTCTTTGAGCCGCGTGAGGAACGACACCTGGCCATCGGCGCAGGCGCTCGCGAGGCACAGTCCGTATTCGTAAGGCGCCCACGCGATGCTCGTCACGTTCTGCGTATGGAACGTATGGACATACTTGACGTGCCACTCGGTGTCCTGACCGCCATGTGGGCTCAGCTCCTCGCGGTACACGTACACGCGGCCATCCTGACTCGCGAGTGCGATCACGCTGCCGTACTTGGGGTGCGCCCACACGACGCGATGGACGGGTGCCGCCGAGTCCGACGGGAGCGCGACGACCGCTTGGAGCACATGGCCGGTCGGTATGGCCGCCTCTGGCGTGGGCGCAGCGCCACCCTTGCTCTTGGGCGGGCCGTTCGAGGGCGGCGCCGTCGCGCTCGAGACATCGTAGATGCGGAACGTGCGGTCCCCGGAGCACGTCGCGAGCCGCTTGCCGTAGTAGTCGAGCTGGATGTCGTAGATCATGTCGTTGTGCTCCGTGTCGATGCTGGTCACGGGCGCCTGGCGCTGCGACGGCGCCGCGTGTTGGTGTTGGTGCGGGTGGTTAGGGTCGTACGAAGCTCCTGTTCCATAAGCCGGCGGCACTGGCGGGGGCGACGCCGCAGCGGCCGACGCCGAGGAACCGCGCAGGAAGTTCATCGTGAGAGATCGGGCTTATGTTAGAGCTGTGAGCTGCTGCCGTGTGTGCCGAGAGCCGTTATCACGAGTGTACGAAGGGAGCATGTGGAGCGTTCTACATAGTGTTACACATGCCTTTGTAGAGCACTTTGTGGGTCTGAAACCTTTCAAATTTGATTTGGCGCCAACTTTCTGCGGCAACATTTTCAGTTGGACCGATGTTTGCTGTGAATGGGCCGACGGGCCCGACGTCGCGCCATGAGCGCCGCGTGCGCGACGATCGGCCCACGAAGGAGCAGCTCGAGGCGCAGCGCAAGAAGCGCGAGACGTTTTTTGCCCCAGTTGTCCGATCCGCATCACCGGGTGCGACCTCCACGCCGAGTGGCAAGGCGTCACTGAGTCCGTTGTACTTTTCACATTGATGACTTCTCTCCCGCGGTGGGTCGCACTAACGATGAGCTGTGGCCGCTTTAGAGACGTCGGTTGATCAAGAAAACCCGGGTGTCCCGCAGATCTTCAAGGTGCGCTCTTGGTGGTGGTGCAGGGGGCTCGTGTGGGATGGTCTAACCGAGGTGGCATCCCGCAGGGCTGCCACATCTACTTTAATGGCCGCACGGGCAACATCTCCTCGTGCGTCAACACCGCTGTCCATGATGGTACTGTCCACTTAGCTGAGGAAGGCTCATGATGGTGTTTGCAGGTACTATCTGACCAAGCTCGTGCAAGAGCACGGCGGCAACATGGCGTACGTCCCTATCGCGACAGTGGTCCGACCCGCGCACCTAATGAGATGGGAGAAACTTAACCGAACGGGGCCTGTCTTTTCTGCGCAGTCGGGAGTACAAAGTGACGCGCGTGACCCACATCGTCGCGTGTAACCTGAGCGGCGCCAAGGCCGACAAACTCATAAAGGTTCGTGCCATTTTCGTCTCTCCCAATGGACTTGTCATCCCTCACAGAAGCGAACGAGCGAACGAACGTGTTCTAGAGCTGTGGTAAGATCAAGTGCGTCCGGCCAGGTGAGATCCAGATCCGTTTCCTTCGGGCTGAGGACGGATGGATACAACTCACATTTCTTGTGCTGGCTTCGTAGAGTGGATCCTGCAATCGGTCAAAGCAGGCAAGAAGCTGCCCGAGTTCGACTTCCTCGTGTACAAAGACGCCAGCGCAAGCGTTCTTTCCGGGGCGTTGGCTACAAAGCATCCGACGACATGAACGCCTTGCAAGTTAGCGGCAAACAGAATGTGCACAAGCAATAGAGAAACGGTGGAGAAGATGTATGAGGTGTGGGAGATGCAAAATGCGATATAGAGGGGGAATATATGCGTCACGACTACAGCGTCGGTGCGGAGAAGATCCCGGCTTGCGACTCGACCTCTGCATCTCAACTAAAAGACGTCATAGCGTATCACATCGTCTTCGTCAAAGTGCAGCAGAGCAAGGCGACGCCCGGGGAGTCTCCACGACCTAAAGCACCAGAACTGCTTCCGAGCCCCACTCGACAACCGCATGGAACTGTGGATTCGTCAAGCCACTGGACGGTCGCTCGAAAATTTAGCAGCAGCCCGACTTGTTCTGCTGGACCGACGTGCCTGGCGCGAGGCGCACACCGGCATTCGGCTTGGCGGCCGTCGGCGCGTTCGCCATTCGCTTCTTGATCTGCGCGGCCATCATCATGAAGGCCGTCTCGACGTTCGCCGCGTTCTTGGCCGACGTCTCGAGGAACTCAATGCCGAGGCTCTCGGCGAACTCCTTGGCCGCATCGGTCGAGACCACGCGCTTGGCTGTCAGATCGCTCTTGTTACCGACCAAGAGCTTGTTGACGTTCTCACAAGCATATCTGAAGCACAATGACACAACACCCAAACACATCAGCTTTTTCTCGTTTTTTTTCTTCCACGGAACAACACCAGTTCGTGCGAATGACGTACCGGTCAATCTCGTGGAGCCACTGCTTGACGTTGTTGAACGACTCCTGGTCCGTCACGTCGTACACGACGATGATGCCGTGGGCGCCGCGGTAGTAGCTGCTCGTGATCGTGCGGAAACGCTCCTGGCCAGCCGTGTCCCAAATCTGGAGCTTGATGGTCTTGCCGTCCAACTCGATCGTACGGATTTTCTACAAGGGTACAAAGGATCAAACTGCTGTTAGTACCACGTTCGAGAAGAGAGTTTCCTTGACAAATTCACGTACGAAGTCAACACCGATGGTCGAGATGTAGCTCTCCGTGTAGGTGTCGTCGGCGAAACGCAGCAACAGACACGACTTGCCGACGCCCGAGTCACCGATGAGGAGGAGCTTGAAGAGGTAGTCGCTGCGAAGAGATCGATCAACCGAAAGTCAGTGTCGGCCGCAGATTGCTCCCGAATGTGTTCGCTTGAGAAGGGAAAACGTACTATTCCGGGTTCATGGTGGCGGAGGGGTTCTTCTAGCGATCAACTGTCCATAGGCACACAACATCATCATTATTAGACCTCCATATTAGACTTCCACTCCCTGGCGGCCTCCTTCGTGTTGCTCCATCGCTTCCACGTGGCTCTCTCCCCGTTCCCTCCTCTCCGATTCGGTGCTCTCGCTGAACAACGGACCTATCATATGCGGGGGGAAAGATCCACGCAGCATACGCTTCTCGGAGGGGAGCGGCGAGCGGCGCATGACGGGGAGGAGGTCGTCGGCGCATGCAGGGGGTTATGAAGCTTGCTTACATTCGGAACTGGGCGACGCTTTGGTCGGGCGGTTCTTCTTCTGGTTGTGTGGGGAAGAAAAACGCTGAGGGAAACGAGCTCGGAGAAAACCAAAGGGGGCGGGAGCAAAAACAGCGGAGGAGGGGAGGCCCGAAAAGGGAGGAGCGGAGCCCAAAAAGGAGCGGGCAACGTGGGGAACAAAGTGGAGCCAAAACCCGATTCCCAAAAAAGGGCACCTTCTCTGGATCGAAAAAATCGAGAACAAAAGTCGAGTCACAAAACGGTAAATTGCATCAGTAATTTTCTGCATCCAAGCAAATTTTGCGAGCGAAAAGCCTGAAACCAATTTCTTTTCTTTCTGAGGGGTAGGTCAAGATGGAATGGTATTTTTGGACGGGGAAATCTTTGCTCTGCCTGGTTTTGGAGATTTGGGTCGTGGCCAATCAGATGCTGCGAGGTGGAGCCAACGAGCATGACGCCGTTTTTTCGTTGCCATCATACTGTCCCCTCCCAATCCCATGCCACTCACACCTTCATCTGCGGCCACTTGGCGCTGCGAGCGGCGCGAATTGGACTCAAATGCAGGCCATGCCAAGCAAATGAGAAAAGCACATCATGTGCTCTGTCACGATGACGCTTCTCTATGATATCATCTGCGTGTTTATGAGGCACTCTTGGTGCGATTTGGCGCAGTCGCAGAGCATTTCTTCATTTTGAGGTTTCCAACGTGGAAACATTTTTCGTGTTTCCACATCCACAGCAAGTTGAAGAGAAGGTTGCAGGAAGCAACTTCCTTGCCATCCGGTTTTTCGCGAGAACGAGAATCCATTTCTGAAGGGGGGGTATTAAAATAGATACTGTTGGCAACACCACAAATTTTCTGCGAGCCTGCTCTGAAGGCATTCTTGTTGGGATGATCTATTCCCACGACACCGCGCAGCAGGCAGCAATCGCGATGCTTGTGTCGTCGGCCAGCGACCTATGCTGTTGGGGTTGGCGTTGCATCTTCAAGATGGAATGGGGAAGCAAGGAACCACAGCGAAGAATCCTGCGATATTCCATCTGAGCAAGACTCAGACGCAGACTCAGATTTCCGATCAGGAGTGCTCCTCTTCCGCACGGGAATGTTGGTCTGTTGAGCTGTCTCGCCTCGTCCTCACCTCATCACCCTGTTTTCGCATGTCCAGACCCCGATTTAGCGATCTGGTTTTTTCGCGATTTAGCACTACATTCGAGCCAAAGATCTTGGTTTACTCCACTTTTTTTGTAATTCTCAGTGATTTGAAGGTTGGTCACCTCCCGTCCTTGCCTCCCCCTCCCCCTTTTCACGCTGGTTGCCTCTGGAAGAACCAAGAGCACAACCCACCCACACAGTCAGCTTCCGAATAAAAAACCTCCAGAAGCAAAGAAACCTCTGCCCACACGGTAAAGCACGGCGTGGTGTTGAAGACTTCACTCTCCTGGACAGACCAAGGAAAGCGACCGCATCCACGAATCTCCGGTGCGTAAGCTGCACGAACCTATGGCGTCGCCGTCCCCGCCGTCCTCTTCTCCCCGCCGCCGTAGTCGTTCCCGTCGGAATGGTCGTGAAACAGTTTTTCTCATGGGAGCCAACTGTGGTGGAGAAGGCGGCGACGGCGAAGAGCGAAATGGAGAGGAAAATGGCTAACGTTGGATGTTCGCATGTCCGCTGACCTCGATAGATTCCAAGCAAACAACACCGCACGACAACCATGAGCTCATTCAAGAAGGAACACCCGTTCGGTGCGTCACTGCGACTGTATCTATTCGGGACGAATCTACTTGCTGACTGGCGCATTCTTTTGTGTGTTTCCATTGCGATAATCCAGAGAAGCGCCAGGCCGAGGCGCAGCGCATCCGATCCAAGTACCCCGACCGCATCCCGGTATGTTGTGCTCTCTCTTGGGTGAAGACGATGAGGGCGTGATCCTGAAGAGCCGTCGATACTTAAGTTTTGCGATGGTGTGGGGAAAATAGGTCATCTGTGAGAAGGCGGACCGCAGCGAGATCCCGGACATTGACAAGAAGAAGTACCTCGTGCCCGCAGACTTGACAGTCGGCCAGTTCGTGTACGTGATCCGCAAGCGCATCAAGCTCAGCCCCGAGAAGGCCATCTTCATCTTCATCAACAACGTCTTGCCGCCGACGGGTACGTAATGACTTCCCGTTTGTATGTGTCCTCGTGGACTAACTCGAAAGCTTCTGAACTGTATAGCTGCGCTGATGTCGAACATCTACGAGGAGCAGAAGGACACGGACGGCTTCCTCTACATCACATACAGCGGCGAGAACACCTTCGGACAGGAGTAAACTCTCCTCGGCTCGAGAGAAGTGTCGCTATCCGCATTTGATGAAGTATCTAGCATTTTTTCTGTCTATGGGACCCAAGATCGAGCGAAGAGAGAAAACCTAACACACGACGCGACGCTGCGATGCTCGGCGAGAGAAGGTGGAGGCGGCGAGTTGAATGGCTCAAGGCACGAACTGCTCTCGAGCAGCTTGGTACAGCCGTTGTGGCCACTGTCCTGAAGCTTCTCTCGCACACATCCAGCGCCGCCAAGTGGTGGGTTTCTTTTTGAACACAAAAACGTCGATGAAAAAGAACCAAATACAAAAACAACACCACTCATGGAAAAAGCTTGTGTGAAAAGTCCATGTTGCCGAGCAGGGATTGCCCGCTCCAACCGCGAAAAATGTGCTTCAGGTTAAGCTGTGTGGCTCCAGTGCAGCGAATGCCTACTCGCCCTCCAGACGCAACGTACTCTTTGCTGTCACGTAGTTTTGTCGTGCGTGACTGGCTGTCTCGAGCGCGTTGCCCACATGAGCAGACACCACACGCCACCCACGACCACAAGCGCCACACAAATCGCGACGAGTGCCCACTTGGCGGGCGTCAGGTAGCTCACAGCGAGCTCTGCTTGTTCGTTGCGCAGCGGGTACTGCGCTAGTAGCAGGCTCATACAGGCGTTCTCAGCGACGTCAGCAAGCGCGGCGACAAACGGCAGTGCCCAGAGCAGCCATGGCGCCGAGGGCCACGCGCGCCGCAACAAACCGGAGAGGTTGGTGCTGTAGATGAGCGGGAAGAGCACGAGATCGAAGAGGTAGAACTCGGCGTACATGTCGCGCCCGGCGCTGCCCATGCAAGTCAGGTGGTCGTGGATCGCGTCTGCGCGCGGGAACGGAGTCGCGTCCAGGAGGAAGTTGCACTGCGGCGGCAGGTTACGCACAAAGTGCTTGTCGTTGAGGTGGAGGAGCATGAGCGCGGGCGCCATGGCGCCGTAGGACGCGACGAACACGACCTTCTCCATATTGAATGCACTGTGGCGCGAAGCGGAGGAGGAGGGATCGGAGGAGGGGATCGGAGGAGGAGAGGAGCGGGAGCGATGCTGGCCGCCAACATCGCTCCGGCGAGGTCCACTGTGCATCCCTCTGTTCCTGTGTGCCATTCCTCCCGCAAGATGAAGTTGCGGAGTGATGACTGCTATGTGATTTCGCAGGATTACCTGTATTATAGCATATGGGTACCTTCTCTCCAAATGCCTCGCTCTGTGCGATTGCTCTATTGCGCGCTGGGCGCGGTGGTGAACTGTACGGTCTGGAGCCCTTGGCCCACGGCGACGACCGTGTGGAGCTCATTGACTTCGTCCTCAACGACATCGACGCTGGCGATGTCGGCGCACTCGGTGAACGCCGCGCACTGCCACGCGAGCGTGGCATCCTGGCACTTCCACTGACTCACGCGCTGGTCGTAGCCGGCGCCGTACACCAACCGACCATCACGTGACACCGTGATGGCTTTGAGCGCCGAGCCGCTGGCATTGCGCGCGTGGCAGTCGTACAGCAGCTCCAGCGACGCCGCGCGCAGCTCGCGCACGCACAGGTTCTGGTCGTCGCCGCCACTGACAATGCGGAAACTGGAGCCGGCAGCCGAGATGCAGAGGCAGTTGGCGCCCATGTCGTGCGCGAGGTACTTGTACACGGGTTGTAGCTGCTGGATCGCGGTCATGAGTGCCTCGCTGGGTGATTTGCTGGGTGACTGCGGGGCCAATGTAACCACCTCCGTCAGATCCCAGAGGTTGATCATGCCGTCGGTGGAGCCTACAGCGAGCAGCGCGCGTCCCGCGATCTCAACGCTGTCGCAGCTCAAGATGGGCTTCTTCGAGGACGAGCACTGGCCCAGTTCTTGGAGCGACACGACGCACGTCACGTCTTCGCCGAGATCCAGCAGCAAGATTTGGATCGAGCCTTCCGAGTTGGTGGCCACGACGAGGCGGAACCGCTCGCTGGAGCCCAACGGGAACGACGTGAGACCGAGAATGCGATGGTCCTGGTCGGCCTCGGACATTTCTTGGCCGCACAGGAACTCGATGACGTCCAGGTCATCGCGCACGCGCCAAACGTTCAGTCGCTGCTTGCCACCGCCGGAAAGCAAGACGTGGGCCTGCTGGGAGCGTACGTAGAACGCGTCCAGTGCCCGAATGGTCGTCGTGTGCGCGACTCCCGTCGATAGGCAGGTCCAGCGGTGCATCTCCTGGGTGCCAGCGACCGTCGCGACGGGGAGGCGCTTGTGGAGCTTCAACGCGTTGTCCTCACCAGCCGTGACCAGTCGGTCGGCGCCAATCGCGCGCACGCACGTCGTCGTGCGACCGTGGTATTGATGATGCACCGAGGCGCGAGCCACAGCGACGAGTTGCTTGCCGTCGGCCGGCTGGGTCGCATGGCTCGAGTGGACTTGCACCACCAAATCCGAGGTCTTGGTGACCGGTGTGAACACGAATGTGTGCGCCGGGATCGACGGGGACGACGTGCTTGCATCCGTGAGCAAAGCGTGTGGCCGGCGCCAGCCGCCACACTCCAGGTTGAACAGTCGGTACTGCGCCGAGAAGTTGTACAGGACCGCAAACGTCGCGTGGAACCCAAACACCATGAGCTCGCGGGTCTCGTTGAGCCACAGGTGCTTGACTGTCGTGATGCCCTTGATGGACTCGCGTCCCAGGCAGCGAAGCGAGAGAACGCCATCGTTGTCAGCCGTATCCAACAGGAACGAACAAATATAGCCATCGTGGCCGCCAGAGTACACCAGGCGATCGTGGCGCAGCAGCGTGGCGATCATGTCGCGCCCGTGGACGGCGCGCAAGACAAACGTCGGACTCGCTGGCCCATGTGGAGAAGAAGTCGATTCACTGACGGATGACAGACGAGAGAAGCCAAAGAGGTTGCCACGCGCATCGCCGCACACGACGTTGCGCGTATCGTTCATGTCGATGACCGTGAGTGCAGACGTTGCACACTTGGCGGGCCCACTGAAGTCGCCGATCAGCTCCGGGAGAGTCTGATCGTCTTCTGGCATGCGCCATTCACGGACGCCGCCGTCGGTGCCACAGGTGAAGAGCGTCCCGTGGGCCGATCGGTTCCACCACACCTTCATGATCCGCGACGCATGGGCCTTCCACGTCGTGCGCACGGCCAGCGTCACCACGTCCACGACCACCACGCACCCGTTGGCGTCGCCGATCAGCAGCACCTGCTCGTCTTCGTCCAACGCGAAGCTCGACAGATTGGGCGTCGCGTCGACGTGGATCTTCTCGGCCACGCTGAACAACAGACGCGATGTCGTCTCCTCCTTCACGTCCAACTCGTAAATACGCCCATCTTCGACCGCCACAAACCCACGTGCATGCTTGACAGCAGGACTCCGCATAACCACAATGTCACGAATGCTCAGACTCGCAGTCTTCTTCTTGGTCTTGGTCGTCAGCTGCTCCACATCGGCGACCAGGCGCACAACTGCACTGTCCGCGCCAGCGGTCGCGTCCGTCGACTTGATTTGCTGCGCGAGGTCCCAAAACTTGACGGCGCCGTCGCCGCCGCCGGTCGCGAGCCATTGGTGCGACGGGTGCACGGCAACGCGCCACACGTGCTTGCCGACGTGGCCTTGCAGCGTCGCGCGGCACGCGCCATCAAGCGCCCAGAGACGGCACATGCCGTCTTCGCTCGTTGTGACAACCCCTGGAGCGCAGAAACGCACGTCCCAGAGTCGCGCCGTGTGGCCCCACGCGCGGAAGCGAGAGCGCCAAGCGCGCGCGAGCCACTCGGTCTTGTTGAAGGTATCATCGACATCCTCTGTGGCAATGGTGTTGGTCCACAGCTGCACCGTGCGGTCGTCCGACACGGACGCGAGCATGCGCGCGTCGCGCGACCACTCGAGCTTGAAGATGACGCCGTCGTGGCCGTGTAGACGCTGCTGCGGATTGGCGCGGTCGCGGTCGCCGTCGATGCCCCACAACAGTACCTGCTGGAAAACCGTGCCAGACGCGACCAATAAATCCTCAGCACAGCGCCCATAGAACGCCAGCGAGTACAAGATGCAGCGTTCCGAGCAGACCACCGTGCGCAGCAACTGGTCCGAGTTCGGATCCCAGAGCTGGATAAAGTTGTGCGCCAAGCCGACCGCGATCGTCGGGAACACTGCGGAATCCTCGGTCTGCTCGCTCAGGATCTGGACGTCGAAGATCCAGTCGGACAGCACTTTGGCCTTGCCCACCCGTACGAGATCGTCGCCTTGGGCTACGGAGATGGCCGTTGTCTCGGGCAGGTCGCGTACGCACTGGAGCCGCTTCTGCCCGAAGAACACTGTCCAGTTCAGTTGCGCATCTGAATCTCCGCGCGGCACTGGTCAATCAAAACACAATCGTGAGCATAGAGTCCCGCAAGAACACCAAGTCCTTATGTGGGGACGGGCCGTACCATAGTCGAGCCCGTGGAGAATGCCCCGCGGGAACACGTCGCAGTGCTTCGCGAGCAGGCCCGTGGCCGACTCATACGTGTACAGCGTCGCGCCTACGCCCACAAACAGTAGCGAGCCGTCTCGCGAGAAATGGAGCAGCGTCACGGCGCCCACAAACTCCTGCTTCGCGTACGCCGACGGCGGCGAGGACGCCTCCACCATACCCACAGCCATCGCTGCGTTTTCGACGTTGTGGGTGCGCTTGTCAGCCATCCACAAAGATACCGATTGGATACCGGTATTTGGTTTCGGTTCTGTACCCTTTTGGGTGTCAAAGTGCAGCCATCTGATGGGGAAAAAATCTAATATCGATGTTTACGCTTCTTTTGCGGCCGTGCGCTTCGGGGATGCGAGTTCCCAGCGGTCCCATCTCGATGCGGATGATGCGTCGCCTCGGGGCTTCGTGTGGTCGTGCTTGGTTGGCGCGAGCGGCTGCAGCGCCACGGCGTTTTGCGTCGCGACCACTTCGCTGCGTGTGGCCGTGAGCTCCAACTCGGCGGCGTCGTCTTCCTTTCGCTGCGGTGGTGTCGCGGGCTTCTCCTCCTCGAGGTCCACTTGGTCAGTGCTCGTTCCCACGCACT
Source organism: Pythium biforme (assembly GCA_023337735.1). Classification (NCBI taxonomy): domain Eukaryota; phylum Oomycota; class Peronosporomycetes; order Pythiales; family Pythiaceae; genus Pythium; species Pythium biforme. The sequence continues at coordinate 36,883 of JAADXJ010000071.1, read as the reverse complement.
GCGATACGGACGAGCGGCGGCGCTGCATGCGCCTCGCACGGCTCGCTTCTTCGATCTCCTTGCGCTTGACGAGAATGGGCTTCTCGACTTGGATGACCTTGAAGATGCCGTGGCCGCGGCGGAACTCGATCTTGCTCTTGAGTGGGTCCGCGATCGCAGCGAACCGCTCGGGCTCGAGTGTTTGGTGGAGCTGCTCGGCGGTCACGTGGACGGGTAGCAGCGCGTCAGTCGTGAAGAAATCGCGGATCCGGTTGAATGGCTGCTCGCGGCAGCGCACACACTTGGGGATCGCCGAGAACGTGTGGGCCGCGAGCAGTCGCGCGAAGCGATCCAGTCGGGTTTTTCGGAAGCGAATGATCTCTCTTTCTTTGGAGGAGATAAGGTGCTTGCGAGGGAATCCAAAGTCGCGCAACGAGTTCATGAACCAGCGGCACCCGAAGCACTGGTTCACGTTGCGGCGGAAAAACGCCTGGTACACCTCGTCACGTAGTTCCAAGAACTCGGAGTACCGGCGCTTGACCATCCACTCGAGCTGCGTGCCCACGAGCGAGAGCTTGAGCACGTAGAGTGTTTTCCCGTGTTCCGTGTCGACACGAATAATACCCACAAGCACTTTGGCGGCCGTGCAGTTCGCGCCACACGAGATCTCCGAGAACGTGCGGTCCTCGTCGTCGTCGTCGCCGTCGAAGTTCATCGTCGTCGCAGACGCCAAGTGAGCACCGCTAGGAAAGGTGAGGACTAGTGAGGTCGACCCCATAGGCGGCGTCATGGGCGCTGCCGGCGGCACAGCTGCCATGGAGCGGCGCTGGGGCACACTGGGAACCGTCTCCAATTAAGGTCGCGCCAAGAAGCTGCTCTTCGCCTATGTACAAAGCTGCCGACGGAAGCCATGAATACCAGCGAACGCGTCTTAGGAGAACAGGTGTGTTCCTACGTACGCATCCGTGTTCTCGCTTTTATCGTGAGAACTAGCGTCTCTGTGCAAGCCTCTTCAACAGGTGTATAACATCTCCATGGAGTCAGAACTCGAGCCCCAGAATAACCAATCCTTCCAGTATGGGATTGCGCGCCCGATGCGCGACGGACGCCGCGTCATATCAGAGAAACGAAAGAGGTGGGAGGAAATAAATAACCGCCCGACAATCGAGTCGTCGCTGCTCGTCCCGAAACGATGCGTCTTGCCCGGCCAGAACCGACCCCGGATCCGTTGGCACCCTTCCATAAATCTGCGACGTGTGCTGCTCATTTTCGAACACATGGGTTCATAACACTCTGCCTAGTGTTACGAACTCCCCTGGGAGGATCCGGATACGACTAGTAACTTGTTTCGTCTTGGGTTACTCTCCTCTAATAGTGGGCCCCCTCTGCTCACACCTCGGTGGGTTCTCAACAAGTCAGCGTCACCGTGTCTCTGCAGTGGGAAGAGACGACGGCGTGAGACATCACTTCCCTCCTTCTCTCGGTGCGCGGGCTTCTCCTGCTCCATGGCGGCCGACTCCGAGGCCATGACCACGCCCACGAATGCGCCGATCCGCGCGCCGCTGGCCCACGAAGTCCCGAGCGCTGCAAGCGACGTGGACGCCGAGAAAGTGCGCGACGAGCCAGCGCCAAGTCGTGAGATGGAGCCGAAGATCCCGTCGGCGGATCCGGACGCGACGACGACGACGCCGTCGCCCACGACGGTCGACGCAGCGATAGGCAGCGAGGCTGATGACGCGACGGCGGGCGATGCGCACGTCGTTGTCGCTGTGGCGGAGCTACAAGCCGCGCGACGAGATGAGGACGAGGATGACGAGGACGACGAGGCGTTCCACGAGTCACGGGCTTCGGACGAGGAAGACAAAGACGACGAAGACGACGTGGAAGAAAAGGCGCATGCGGTAGTAATGGAGGAGCTCCCTCCTGCGTCTACCAAGAGCAACGTGTTGGTGGACGGTGGTATCCCGCCGACGCCGCCGACGGAACTGCCGCCGTTGGCGCCGCCCGTGGCCGCGCGTGCGACGGCAAGTGCGCGTGGCGACGGTCCGGATTCCATGGACGCGCGACCCGCAACGATGGCCATGGCCGCGCGGCCGCAGAGCACGTCGTCCATGTCGGCGGCGCGTGGCAGCGGCGGTGGCAGTGGCGGCGTGGCGTCTGCCACGCGCAACTGGAACATGCAGCAGTACCTGCGCTCGAACGCCAAGATCAACCGGCTCGTGCAGGCCGCTTTGTTGAAGACACTAATCCACGCGATCCGCCGCGGCTCGGTGGAAGGTGTGCGCGTCGCGATCGAGCGTGGCGTGCTGGTCCACTACCTCGACAGCCGCCAGCGGAACCTCATCATGTACGTTTTGTTCGGGAGGTTTTGATGGAACCAGGGCTGATCAGGCTCGTATGTATGGTGTCCGACCAGGCTTGCGAGTAAGTGCGACACGGACGCAAGGCTGCCGATCGTGGTGATTCTGGCCGATGCCGGCTGCGACATCAACCACGCCGACCAACTCGGCTGGAATTGCCTACATTACGCTTGGTAGGTTCTGTTCATCTCTTGCTGCTCTAAGGTGCTTTCGTGGCGACGTACTAATGACTGCTCGACCTCTGGTGACACGATTGCAGTGCCTCTGGTGCGATGGATGTCGTCACAGAGCTCATGCGACGGTGCGAAGCCTCACTGCTGACTGGGACACAGTCCCCTTTATATCTTGCTTGGTAGGACTTACGTGATTGCCTCGCTTTGATGTGCTCGCAGAGGTGCACGGATCGAGTATAACCCGTATGGCTACGGGCCAGAAGATTTTCTGATCCCGAAGGTCGCCAAGGCCAAGAGCCTGCTGCAGCACACGGAGCAGCTGCAGCACGAGAAGAACGTCAAGTCGTGCTGGGACTACTTTTCGCGCCAGGCCGAGCGTTGCGGATATGCTGTGAAGTGTCGATCGGTGAGTGCAGTGACTGACGACGTCCCCTGCTTATGAGGTTAATATGAGCTCAATCAACCACCCCTTTTCGCGACCTGCCTGTAGCACTGCGACCTGGGCAAACCGTTGCGGGTCGCGTTTCTCGCGCCGAGCGGGCACAGCCCGTTGGACCGCATCCGAGTGGTTGATATGAACTCGGACGTGGCGCTGTGGTTGCAAGTCTCGAAGAACTTCACGATCCCGCCAGGTTCGCAGCAGTTGAATTTGTCGTTGTGACTGGGTATGAGCTAGTACACTAATGAAATGTGTGCCCTATGCGAACTACGCAGGCGACATCGGCTCCATCACGCTGGACTCGGAGACGCTCGACCGTCCGTCGCTCTATCGGATATTCTATGAGAAGTATGAGCCAGCTCCGCTCCGCGTGCCCACCGAAGTGGCTGAGAACACGTTTTCGATCAAGAACTTGGACACGGGCACGACGGTCTCGATTGGCAGCGTCAACACGCTCGTGCTCAAGGAACTCGAGTCAACGCGTGCTGGAAGGTGCGTCCATGTGGATAGTCATGGCGAATGTGAGCGATCGCTGATGGAATATGATCTCGTGCTTGATGTCAAGAACGACCAAGCACACCTCCAACTCTTCTCGGTACGTGTCTTTACGAATATCACAACTACACGAGCCTTCCCTCACACATATGACTGCCACCATAACAGGGAAGCGCCGGATTCGCGCACGAAAAGCGTCCGCCGAATGTCCACAACGTACGTGTTCACTCAATTTCCTACGTTAGCTGAGCGTCGGGTTGCTGAACTGACAGTTTTTGCTGTTGCTACTTCTCAGGCGAATGGGCCATTCCACTGAAAGCGAGCACGAACCGTCCGAGAGCGAGACCGACGATGGTGAGCACGAAACGGTTCCGAACGACACGATCACGGTCGCGACCGTCGAGGAACACCCAGCCGTCAACAGCATCACAGGCGTCTACCGCATTGTCGCGATGGCGATCGTGAGTGTCTCGACATTCAACAAGGCGAAGCCCAACGAGTACGAAGTCACGATCCGGAACGAAGGCCGCATCGGCCTCCACATGGAACCGAAGACGGACGCCTCGAAGCGTATGACGAAGCTGATCGTGCGTCGCAGCTCGGGGCAGGCCGCGTCGGTGAACCCTGGTGACTGCCTTGTGGCGATCGGCACGGCAAACATTGAACACGCAGGCCTCAAGCACACACTGTGGGAGCTGAACGAAGCGCCTCGACCGATGGTGCTGCGCTTCCGACGAGGCACGCAGAACGAAAAGAAGAGTCTCTTTACGGGCATCCGCAAGCTGTCGGGAGGAAAGTCTGCCGCTGCGATTGCAGTGTAAACCGCATGCGCGTTGTGCGCGGGAATGAAAGAAAACGGGTGCGAGGATATGTGTTACGTCGAGAGAAATATATATGGTTTTGAGCACTCTTGGATGACGTTTGTGGGGCTGAAGGCTACAGAGCACCTCCAAGCACACTTCGACGTAAAGCAGCTCGCTGGGGGGTCTGGTTGTATGGGGTGGAACTACTACGTAGTCGTGCGGTTCATAACATGGGGTGGCCCTTGACGACGTGGCACTGGTAAAAGTTCAGCTTCTTTCTCTCACACACGCGGCACACACTTCGCGGCGTTGAACACACGTCGACGACGTGCTCCGGGTTTGTCTACGTATATACAGCATAATATTAGCCTTGGGGTCTGCGGATCGGATGGGATGCAAAGATCGACAAACGTACTCGGAAGTACTCGAGCAACTTGTTCGGCTTCACGCTGTACTCTTGGTCCCGTTGCGAGTCGTACACGATGGCATCATCTAATGTTACGTCACAGAACCTGTGTTAACGTCCGGCGCGTGGGGTACCAAGTTCACCAGCCATTCTCGAACGACTCACCTTCTCGTCCGTCCGCCCGCCACACATACCAGACTTGCGCTTCCCACCACGTCACCTCCGACGCCTCGTCATGTTGGAACTACATCACCCAAAACCACACAAGTATCCATCAGCACGCTGTATCTCCGCTGGGAGTGTTCATGTCCCCGTACCGATACAGCAAGAAGCGAGCCTGGCCGGATCGTGCCGACCCAGCCGTCCACCTTCCGCACAAAATCTTTCGGTGCCTTGCCGTGCTGGTACCTGTTTTAACACAACGGAGCCAGTACATGAGATCACTTCCTCTCTAAAGAACGCCCACTCGGCTTACGTACGTGGACATAAGTTTCCACTCGCCACCTTTGCCGTTCTTCTTCAGCTTGAGCCACGGGCTGTGCCCGTTGAACGACCAAGAGTTGGGCAAAATCGTGCGCGACGGGTCGTTCGGGTCCAGCAAGACCTCGCCAAACGCCCACTGCGGCGTGCTCTTGCGCATCTCACCTGTCTTGTAGCCCGTGTAGTACACGAACAGCTTGTGTACCTAAAGCAGGAAAAAGGGAACCGTAAATGCGCATGCGCCCTCTAAAGCCACTTCTGTTGATGGACGTACGCAGTTCATCTGGAGATGCAAGTACCGCGACCACGTCTGCGCCTTGCTCTTCCCGGCCTTGTACACCTTGTCTTTGCGCGTCTCGTCGGCCACGAACAGCTTGGAATTGCGCTCGACGATGCTCTCGAGCTCCTCGTACCATTGGCGGTTCACCTAGCAAATTCCATTCAATGTTAAACCACCGGAATAAGATCCATTGAAAGTGCTCCCCGTTACCATGCTTAGCGCCGCGAGGTCGACTGCCTCGAGGTATTCGGCCACGACGGCCTTGATACTGTACGCGAACTGGTCCAGCGACTTGACCACGATGCTGCCCCTGGCGCGCACCGCGGGGCCGCGGCGCGCCACGCGCGTGGCCTTCTTCGAGAGGTTTCCCTGGAACTTTTTGCTCTCGTAGCGCAGCACACAGGAGCACGGCGAGCGATTGTTGCAGCGCCGCGTGTGAATGAACTCCATGGTCGGCTCCGGCGTTTTGCGTTTTGCGACCAGAACGGCCAGAGGCTCCGCGGCGGCGGCCGCAACGCCGTCTGTGCTTGGCGTCATCGTCGTAGCTGGTGGCAGCGTTGCTTTCGTGGTTGAACGCTGTGAAGAACGCGGACGGGGCGGGCCGGGTTTGGAGCGGTATCCGGGTCTAAACCCGTTCGGCTAAGTTCGTATTCTGTTTGTTCACTAAGTTCGCATCGGATGCGAGATGACCTTTGTGACCACCACACACACATCGCAATTGAGAATGGCGATGCCGAGCATGCCGCTGCGCCGGCAGCTCTCGACGGCCGCGAAGAAAGTGGCAGCGGTCAGCCGCGTGCGCGGCACACGCGACCTGTTCCCGCCTGCCGCCGAGAGCCAGCGCGCAGTCGTCGCGACGCTGCACGAGATCGTGCAGCGATACGGCTTCCGCCAGGTGGGTTTGATTTCCGTTGATGGCGCCACAGGCCGCGCGCTGCGTGAGGACGCTTACTAGCGACGCTTTCGATTGACATTCATACTACGACTGTGTGTTTTACGGGACTTGTAGATCCAGACGCCGCTGCTTGAGTACACGGACTTGTTCTCGCGCTCGCTGGGCGATGGTTCGGACATCGTCATGAAGGTGCGGATGGTCCGCTAGTGTCCCATTGAAGATGGGCTGAGGTGATAAAGAATACCACGGGAATGCTGCGCGTAGGAGATGTACACATTCGACGACAACTCGGGCAAGAGCGTGACGCTGCGCCCAGAGGGTACCGTGGGCGTGATCCGCGCGCTGCTCAACAACAACCTGCCGGTGACGCCGCCGCAAAAACTGTTTTACCACGGCAGCATGTTTCGGTGCGTCTTGTTCGCACACGAGGTCGTTATGAGCTCACTGTATGCGCTGACAGTATCTCGTCGATTTGCGATAGCTATGAGCGCCCACAGCGCGGGCGGTACCGCGAGTTCCAGCAGTTTGGCGTGGAGTTTGTTGGCTCGACGGGCGCGTCAGTGGATGCGGAAGTGAGCATCTTGCGGATTGTTCCGTACAACTGTACAGGACCCAATGACGAACGAAAGTTTCCCGACATAGGTGATTGGGATGGCGGCGCACGCGCTGGAGGCCTTGAGTATCCATCAAAATTCGACGCTGCAGATCAACTCGCTGGGAGACACCGAGAGGTGAGGAGCTTGCGTTTTGCGGGAAGAGAAAGTGGTCTGTCGTACTGACTTGGGGTGCCCCCAGTCGCCAACGTTACCGTGTCGCGCTGGAGGCGTTTTTCTCGAAGTACAAGACCGAGCTGTCCGCCGACAGCGTCAGTCGTCTAGAGCGCGGCAGTGTGATGCGTATCCTCGACTCGAAGAGCGATATGGACCAGAAGTTTGTGGAGGAAGCGCCGCGATTGAAGGAGTTTCTTTCAAAAGAGTCCTTGGAGGTGCGCTTGGGTCCCACAGCGCGGGTCGATTCGAGGGAACAACGCTGAGGTGTGATATGTTTTGTTTTCGGCAGCGCTTTGACGGCGTCTTGAATGGACTCGAAGCCCTCGGCATCAAATATGAAGAAAACTCGCGCCTCGTCCGTGGCCTGGTGAGAGCAAAGCACGCTGAAGGGTTTTCAAACTGTGCAGCCACTTGACTTATTGATCATCATGATCCTTGCTGTGTGACGAACAGGACTACTACAGCCACACCGTGTTCGAGTTTGTCGAAACGATCAAATCGGGAAGCCCGGGTGTAAAGTCAAAGGGCGGCATCGCGGTTCTCGCTGGAGGCTGCTACGACGGTCTTTCGGAGCTCCTTGGTGGTTCACCTGTGTCCTGCATTGGGTGGGCGGCGGGGGTCGAGCGCCTCGCGCTGCTTCGTGAAGGAATCGCGACGGAAACTGCGAAGACGATCGCGGTACGACTCGCCAAGAACACATTGTGTTTGGTGATATCCAGCGGCTAACTCGCTGTCTTTGCTCCACATCAAAAGGTTGTGCCCGTCCAAACCGGCGCCGACGGTGACGCGGTGCTCCACGAGGCACTTCGCGTGGCCCACGCGCTTCGCCAGCAGGGCAACACGGTCCACTTTTGCCACGGCACCGGCTCCATGAAGAAGCAGATGAAGGCCGCCGACCGCTTCGGCAGCGCGTTCGCCGTGATCATTGGTGGCGACGAAGTGCAGAAGCGCCAAGTGCGCATCAAGGACCTGCAGAAGCGAGAGGAAGAAGACGTGCCGCTCGACGCGCTCGCTGCCTATCGCTTTGAGTGAATGAATAGACAAGGATAGAAGAATCAGTGCGTCGTTGTTGAATCGTTTGTATTAGATTGGCAGAGAGTCTGCGTCCGTGCTGTTCGCACCGCGCTCGAGCTCGGCCAGCTTGCGCTGCTCGTCCTGGAGCAACTGCTCGAGCCGCAGTTGGCGCCGCTGCTGGGCCTCGAGCTTGCGCTGCCGCTTCTCGTCGTCTTCGCGCTCCTTCAGGTCGATCATCCACTGGTACTGCGACTGCGTGAGCCCCAGGAAGTTGGCCACGACTTCGCCCGCAAAGTCGAGCCCGTCATAAGTCTTGGCGCCCGTCCAGCAGACCCACTCCCACACTTGTGCGCTAATGGGCGGTGGTGAAGCCGATGACGAAAGATCCACGTGGTCGCTCGATGCGACGGCAGCGTGATCGGGCGGCGACATGGATGCTTCGGATGGAAGGCGTGGTGCCGTTTGTCTGTATGTGGACGCAGATCGGCGCGCCTGTTCTTGACCGCCTTCCTCTTTGGACGGATAACCGCCGGGGCGGCGTTATGGATTCGGGGACAACAATAGTGGAACAGCCGTCCCATATCGGGTTTCTAAATGCGTGATTTGTTTTGGGGGGCCTCCATGTGGGATGTGTGGCATACTCAATACAGTATGAGGCTGGTGGCCTCCTGGGTGGCTTTTGATGAATATGGCGGGGGAGCAAAGGAACCCCATGAATGGAGCATACCCTTGGTTGATATGCCAGCGTGGGGCCGTATCCCGAGCTCGAAAGGGGAACCTATGTGTCATCTTCATGCGTCAGAGCTCTCGGATATGCACAGTCGACGATGTGTGGGTGGGTGACGGTGCGCTACCACGGCGAAGAAGGAATCGAGTCGGACGTGCAGGCTACGTGGGACCCTGCTGATGGCTCAAATGTGGTCAGCAAACGACAACATTGCCGACGGCATAACCCCATAACTACCGCAGGCACCAACTCGACTAGGTCAGAATGATAACACGACGATTCTGGTGGCGGTGTCTGTGAGATGGAGCAACTCGCGTTCATTGAACGAAGTGATCATGGACGCGGAGGGTTACGTTCTGTGGTCCTTCGAGTCCTTGGTGATATCAGAGATCGCGTTTTGGTTGTCGTCCACCGAGAAGGTCTGACTTTGTGAAGCATGCTGCCCAATCAAACGGTTTGGTATCCGTGTCGGTCCGACCTGCATGCTCCACACTGTGGGGTCCACACAGCTGTGACCTGGCCACGAGATGGCTTCACTCACGCGGTCAAGGATTTTCCCCGCCAAAACCTGACCACATGGAAAATCACCACCAACTGAGTGTAACCCAAACATATCGAAGAAAAGGTAACTCTAATGTCAATTCAATGAATTGGACTATACAAAAAATCCATATAATGCAATTCAGTCATGTTCGTCCTCGGCGAGGATTCCACCTGGTTTCTGAGGTTTTATTTGGCGATTTCGGGCAACCAAGCGCGGAAAACTCGACGCCAACGAGAGCGGGGAAAGCCAAGCGCGGAGTGATCGCCGCCGCCACGCGCCCGACGCCTCTACGCTCGAACGCCACGATGGACGCCGCTTCAGGTGAGTTACCATCTCCTAGCGTATCCACCGCGTCCTGCGGTCATCGCGGCGCGAAGGAACGACGTCAAACGGCGACGTAGGACGCGGGAAACGGCCTCGCGACCGCGTTGTTCTTCGACATAGTTGCCTTTATGGTTATTGGCGGCGGACTCACAGAACTCTGTTCTTTCACAGCTCAAGACGCTCCCGCGGCTCCTGATTTGCCGCCGCAAGCCCCATTGGCGGCTGTGGCCTTGCCGACCAACAATGGCGCCGTACCGTCGGTGTCGGCTCCGTCGGCTCCGTCCGCTCCGTCCGCGCCGGTCGCTCCGGTCGCTGCAGCGACGATGGCCACAGCACCGACGTCATCGTTAGCATTCTCGATCCCGACGGCCGCACTTGGGTCTGCGACGCCCATCGCTGCCCTCCAGGCCATGAACTCGTTGGGTCTCCCGCTGAATGGCATGACGCAAATGCCGTTCGTTCCAGTGAAGCGCAAGCCCGGTCGCCCGCGCAAGAACCCGCTGCCCGTGAACCCGATGATGGCGCTCGCGTCCATGAACGCGATGGCACTCGCGCCTAACGGAGTGCCACAAGTACCTTTCGTGCCGCAGGCGCGCCCCACATCGCAAGGACCAGTGGTCAAGCGCAAACCAGGACGTCCGCGCAAGGTGGTCCCGGTGCCCCAACCGGCCAATGCGGATGGCGCCGTCGATGAGGTGCGTGTGAGATTGATCGATTTGGGCAGCATCATTGTGTGATACTGACACTGACATTATATGTAGAACGGTGCGGCTTCCGCGACGGGAGAGGGTGGCGATGCGGCCGCGCAAAAGCGCGGACGCGGTCGTCCTCGAAAGACAGTCAAGTACGCCGACGAGAACGACGGCTCCGAAGAAGAAGAGATCATCGCCGCTGAAAAAAAAAAGCGTGCACGTCAGCTTGATTCGGACATTCGTGTGGATGTTGGATACCCGCTGCTAGAGCAGATTGTCGGTCGTCGGATGAACGAGCGCACGGGTGCGACCGAGTACCTATGCAAATTCCTCGGTCGCTCGTACTTGCACCTATACTGGCTCACGTTTGAGGAACTGGAGCTCTTCATCCCAGAGGGTTACTCGAAGTACCATCGCGTTCAGCAGTACGAGCGCAAGCTTCGTCGTGAGGGATACCAGGATCTGGACGACGTGGATGATGTCGAGGCGAACAAAGTCACCATTGAGAAGATCCTCAGCCATAAAGTCGACCCGACGGGTCATCTCGATGAGCAAATCGAGAAACGCCGGAAGGAGGTGGCAGTCCCCAAGCAGTTCCCTCGGGTGACAGATCGGTTCTTGCTCCACAACACGGACGTGCTTCAGGAACGCTTGACTGGTATTGTCACGAAGCTGATGAACGAAAACGGTGGGGAGATTTTCGCGGTACCCGTCGACGTCGAGTAAGTCCAATTCATATGCATTTTGTGTGCTTACTATCGACGAGGAAGCTGATTTTTCTTTATTTTTGTTTTAGTGAGGTGCCTGAGTACTTGAACATCATCGCAAACCCCATGGATCTCGGCTCGGTTGCCACCCGTCTTGGTCGGGAGAGCTACTACGTTGGTCCATCCGCTGCTTCTTTATTTGCGGCCGATGTGCGACTTGTGTTCAGCAACTGCAAGACGTTCAACTCAGAAGAGTCAGACATTTGGCAGCTTGCGGACGAGCTCTCAAAGACATTTGAGAAGTGGTATTACGAGTGGATCCTGAACCCAACAGCATGGCTGAAACTTCCGCCGACTGGAAACGGTGACGACGATCGCAAGTTGGCCAAGACGTTTCGCTCCGAGGGAGAAACCAGTTTTGATTCTTGGCTTCCATGGCAGACAGGCTGTTGCATCTGCCACAACAACGAAGAGAGCGAACAGCTCCTACTTTGTGATCGTTGCGACGGTGAGATCCACATGTTCTGTTCGTCTCCTGTGATCACCGAGCTTCCCGACGGCGAGTGGTACTGCAACTTTTGTCTAGTGCGCAAAACCTTCGAGGATGAAGTAAAAGGAAAGAAGAAACAGCACCAAGAACAGACCAGTGCGTCAAGAGAACAGATCGGCGGAGATGATTCGACGGATTCGAACCCGGCACAAGCGCCCCACTTCCTTTGGGAACCAATTGAGGAAGCGAAAAAGTTCAACCGCAACGTTGCGGGAAAGCAAGATTCTACTGCGAAACCTGCGAATAGCAATGTGAAAGACCGAGCGACGTTCTTCCTCGTGAAGTGGGTCGGAATGTCGATTCGGTATTCGACTTGGGAGCGACCGGAAGATATTGGAGACGACGACCAAATTCAACGATACTTCAAGTCGAGTCGGATGCCGACAGTGAAGGAGGTTAGCGAGACCACGTGCCAGCTACCTTGCTGTGCTAGACGGAACCAAGTTCTGATCAACAGTGTGGCTCAGCGATGCTGCGAGAAGGACAAGTTTTGTACTCGTGGATTCCAGCACGAAGGAGAATGCAGTCGCGAGGTCGAGTACCTCGACAAGGCGTATGGTACTCCCGCGTTTCGGCATCTGCGAATGGTTGAACAGGTCAAGGCTCAGTTATTCGCGTTCCACTGCTTGCTCAACAATCACACCCCAGACAAGGAAGTGCTGAAGCAATGTGGCGTATATACGAATGCGTATGTCCTCAAGAAGCAGTACCTCCATGCTTCGCTGAAGCAAACTCATCGTGCCGGAGACAACGAAGACGAAGACTATTCAGAAGATGAGGGCTCTGAATCCGAAGATGATGACTACGCTGACGAGGTCGATGAAGATGACTTGCCGTACCGATTCCGCCAACCTGCACCGGTATCATTGTACACCGATATGGTGCATGGTGGTGACGAAGACGACGACGGAGATGATGATTCTATGGGGAAGAAGAAACCGGAAGACGAAGTGAGTGACGTATTGGGCGCCCTTGTTGAGCATGTCGCGCTTGGATATCCAACGGCGGCAGAAAAAGTCGTGCAAACCATCACCTACAACTCGAAGTACCCTGTGACGTCATTTCACGGCGTAGACAGCTTCACAGAGTATTGTGTCGCCCTTCCTAAAACCAGCCTCGGTCTAGGAATGCGCTTGGGCACGAGTGAAGATGGCGCATGTTCAGTGCTCGGTTTCCAGCGTCTGGTCAATGGAATGGTCGGCCCAGCCGAGGCCTCCCAAGTGATCACAACGGGCGATGCTCTTGCGGCAGTGAACAATGTTTCTGTCGCGAATCGGACGTTCAAGCAAGTCATCGCACTGATCAATCAGTCGCCCGAATTCATTGTCTTCCATTTCCACTCGAAGCGGCTGGCTCACACATATCCGGATTATTGCCAGTCGAGGACAGTGAAGATGCGACGCGAACCAGTTTTCGAGAGTGCGGCGGAACCTTCCGACTACATTCCGTTCAGCTACAATGCTTTCAAGTCACCCCTGAGGGTTGGAACTGGCTCAGTCTCATCCGTCACATCGAATGCAATTGCAAACTCGAGCTTCCTCACACCAACGGGGCCGATGCAGCACCTGTATGCGGGCATTGTCGACAACAGTATCGATCCGCATGAGCATTTTGCGAGCTTCTTGCCTGCGGATCGATCGAGTACCAAGCAAGTGGCCAAGAAGGTGGCGGCTGACAAGAACGATTTTGTTCCGTATGAACACTCTCCTACATTCAAGGGTGGGCGTACCTTACGTTCTTACCAAGTCGAAGGCTTGAATTGGATGGTGACAAACTGGAAGCAGCAACGCTCTTGCATTCTGGCCGACGAGATGGGCCTCGGCAAGACCGTCCAGGTTGTGTCTTTCATCGACCACTTGCGCTCGGAAGAATCGATTCGAGGCCCGTTCCTGATCGTCGTCCCGCTTTCGACTATTCAGCATTGGCGGCGTGAAATTGAGAGCTGGACGGACCTAAACGTGTGCGTCTACCACGACATTGGTGATCATCGCGGGAACAAGTTTACTGCCAAGGACATGCGAGCAGTGATTCGCAATCAGGAGTGGTACTATCCCGGCTTCCCGAACTCGATCTTCAAGTTCAACGTTCTTCTTACTACGTTCGAGACAATACTGTCCGACTTTGAAGACTTCGAGCCTATTCACTGGCGCTTAGTCGTCGTTGATGAAGCTCATCGTTTGAAGAGCGCGGGCTCTCGTGTACTCAAGCAGATGCGCGTGATGCACTGTGATCGAAAGTTGCTGCTCACAGGTACACCGCTCCAGAACAACACACAAGAACTTTGGGTGTTGTTGAACTACCTCGAGCCAGTGAAGTTTGCTAGCATGGACGACTTCAACAACAAGTTCGGCAAGTTGCAGTCACAAGAGCAGGTGGTGGAGCTTCAGAAGCTTCTCACTCCTTACCTTTTGCGCCGCGTGAAGGAGGATGTGGAGAAGAGTATCCCGCCGAAGGAGGAGACGATTATCTCAGTTGAGCTCACGACCCTCCAGAAGCAATACTACCGTGCCATCTACGACAAGAACAAGAGTTTCCTGTACCGAGGTGCCAAGAATTCGTTGCCAACACTGAACAACATCCAGTTACAGTTGCGCAAGTGCTGCAACCACCCTTTCTTGATCAAGGGAGTTGAAGAAAGGGAACTTGAAGAGCTGGGAGACAATCCGAATCCTGTGGCGGTCATGGAAAAAACCGTTCAATGCTCGGGTAAAATGGTGTTGGTGTCGAAGCTGCTCCCGAAGCTCAAACGCGAGGGTCACAAAGTGTTGATTTTCAGCCAGTTCCTCAAGCAGTTGGATCTTCTCGAACGCTACTGTGAAGCGAACAATTTCGGTTTTGAACGATTGGACGGTACAACGAGTGGCAGTGTTCGACAGAACGCCATCGATCGATTTTCGAGACCAAACTCGAAGACGTGCGTCTTCTTGTTGAGTACGAAGGCTGGAGGTGTCGGCATCAATCTCATTGCAGCCGACACAGTGATCATTTTCGACAGTGATTGGAACCCGCAAAACGACCTCCAGGCGCAAGCACGTTGCCATCGTATTGGCCAGAAGAAGTCCGTCCAAATCTACCGTCTCGTGACTCGTAATACGTACGAGAGCGAGATGTTCGATCGCGCTTCGCGCAAGCTCGGACTCGAGCAGGCTGTGCTTGGAACGGCATCCTTCAACGAGGCGGCAGAGCAGATGGAGAAACCGTCAGCCGAGCAACTTGTCGAACTCTTGAAGCGCGGTGCGTACGCACTCATGGAGGACGACGACAAGGCCTCTAAACAGTTTGCTGAGCGAGACATCGAGACGATTCTGAAAGAGAACGCTCGTGTTCGTGTTGTGGGACCAGCTGGCGAGAAGGTAGACGGCGATGACGGAGCGCAACCTGGTAAACACAAGTCGCCTCAGAAGAGCCGCAAGCGCAAGTCGCTTGGCGGTATTGCCTTCGATCGCTCGTCCTTTGTGGCCGATGGATCATCGGATCTGGCTGTCGATGACCCGAACTTCTGGGAGAAGGTTTTACCAGGGGCAATGTCGGTCGAGATGTTGAGCGCCAAGCTTGAAGATGGAAGTGTACTGGCCTCTCGACAATCCAAGATCAAATTCGTCAGCAACCTCGACATCTCGTTAGGCGAGCTTGTGAATGACCTCCGAGCCAACGAAGGTGAGGATGGCGGGGGCGTTTCTGCGAGATCAACGCTGAACATCGAGCACGAGTATGATATCGCGATCCAAGTGCTTCACCGTATCATGACCAAACACAAGGACGACTTCTCGAACGATCAGGTGGATCTCGTTAAAAACTACCTCGGGAAACTGGAAAAGTCTCGGGTGCGAAGTTGCCGCATTGCGCCGACCAAGAAAGAGACTTTCGGCGCTGATGAGACACCCAGCAAGAAGAAAGGTGGTAAAAACGCGATCAACGGTGGTGTTCGCCCACCCAGCGACGAAGAAATCGAGATCAGCTCGGATGATGACGATGACGATGATGGGGCTCATGGTGGGAAGAAGTCGAAGGCTGGCCGGAAGAAGAAATCGAATGCAGTCGCCCAACGTGAGATCACAGCGGTCAAATCGTCGAATCACGCGAAGAAGCGTAAAAACCTCCCTGCTGCGGTCATGAACAATCCAGCCGGTATGTTCCCGTCTGGGGCTATCAACGACAGTGACGACTTGTGCACTCTGTGCGGTGACGGTGGTCTGATCTTGTTGTGTGATGGCCCATGCCATCGATCGTTCCACCTGGAATGCATTGGAATGGATGCAGAGCCCGATGATGAACAGTGGTTATGCCCGGACTGCTCTGCTGGTCGTCACATGTGCTTGATCTGCAAGCAAGTGGGAGAAATGGGCACAGAGTTTGGTGTCATCCAGTGCTCCGTGGCGAAGTGCGGTCGGTTCTACCACCGAAACTGTTTGACCCAGCATCCGCGAGTGGAATGGGTAGGCACGAAGCGATTTCGGTGCCCAAGCCACTACTGCCATGGTTGCTCACAAGATGAACAACTCAAGCAAGCTGCAGCTGCTGCGAAGATCGCCAGTAAGAAGAAGAAAGCGGTGCAGTTGGAGCCTGTGATTGGCTGCATTCACTGTGCCCACTCTCTCCATGCTAGATGCGTCAAGGCTACGGATCAGTATATTCGCCTCTCGCCAAGCTTGATGATTTGTGCCAATCACCTTCGCCCCAAGAAGGTGTCCAAGCACAGTAACGGCGATTTACCTTCATCAGTTGAGCCAACTCCAACGAAGAAGTTGAAAAGCGAATTGTCAACGCCGAAGTCGACTGGCACGAAAGAACCTGTGTCAGGAAAGAAGTCGAAATCTCGTGCGCGAGACGACGACAATGACGATGAGGTGGAATTAGCAAGTGCGAAGAAGAAGGCGAAGGTGCCCGCTCCAGTACCCAAGATGTGCGCCCTTTGCCGCAGAGGAGCAGAGCTCAACAAGGATGGATCGTTGCCTGTCGAAGGCGCATTCATTGAAGCACCTGTCCGCATCCACTTTCAAGACAAGACGTCGGAACTCGCGTATCTTCACATGAACTGCGCGCTCCATTCCCCAGAGGTGTTCGTAAAGCCAGATGGGACCTTCTGCAATCTCGCTCGAGCAATCAAGAGAGGCCGCCAGCTTGCGTGTACCAAGTGCAAGGAGCGTGGCGCCACTGTGGGATGTGTCGTTGAGAAGTGCCGGTGCAATTACCACTTGCGGTGCGCAGTCGAGAGCAGAGGGGAGTTCATCGGTTCTCCTTACACGCTTTACTGCAAGGACCACGCGATTGAAAAGCAGAAAGAACCCAATAGCTTCTGCGTCTGCGGGACTCAAGAAGAGGATGACGCCGCGCTATCGCTAGAGTGTGGTTCGTGCCAGATGAAGTTCCACGCCAAGTGTGTCAACATGTCGGAACGTCAGGCGCTCCGTAGGTCGAAGGAGAAGAATTGGCTGTGTGCGAGTTGCAGTGGAGAAGCTGTGAAGCCCGTTGCTCCAGCTCCGACCAAGGCGCCGACAGCTTCTACACCTTCGAAGGAATCCAGGGCGCCCGTGAGATCGTCACCTTCCCGGTCGAAGGCATCTGCTCCAGCGGCATCGAAGAAGCCAGACGTGAAGAAGCCTAAGGCGAAGAAAGTCAAAGAGCCTGTGGAGGTGGAAGCGGAAAGCGGCGAGCAAAGCGCTTCGGCTGTCGATGAGATAGAGGAAGAGCCTGAACAAGAAAGTTCAGCCCCAAAGTCGCGTCCTCCGCCGCGCGTGCGCGAACGCGGGTCACTATCCCCGCCGCCACCGCCGCGCAGCCCCGGGCGCAAGCGCTCGCGCAAGCCTGTCGCCCCCAAGAAGACCGTCGCGCTGCCGATCGTGTCGCCGCATCTCGACCAACGCGACAACGAAATCTCAGACGACGAGTAGGTGACACACAAGACCCTGCACGAGCTGGGGAATTCCCGAGAAGAGGAGAATTAACGTATTTTGGATGTGTATCGCCACCACTAGGTGCCCCTTCGTGAAACACTCAACAAACGCGTGGAGTGATTGATGGATTGGCTGTTGTGCGTGTATAGTTTACAATCGTGGTTTCTCTTCTTACTGCATGACGCAGCCGCCAATATGGTCGCGGCGCTCGTGCGCGTGGGCGGCGTTGGCCAGATCAAACTCGTTGAGGTGGTTCATGGCCACAGCCACGTTGCTCATGAAGTACGGGCGCCAGATCTTCTTGTACATGAACCGCGACGTGAGCGGCAGCATGCCCTGGAAGCTCTGCTGCTCGGCCTCGCCGCCCCAGACTTTGCTGCGCTCGACGATCCACGGGACCACGATCTTTTTGTTCTTGATGGCGCGGAAGAGCCGCGGCATGACGTGGCTCTGGAAGGTCTGCTCGTCAAACGCGAGGCCCATGGCCGGGTGGAGGTCTTTCTCCTCCAGGTTGAGCACGGTGTGGAGCGTCATGTTGAGCCGCCGGATCCCTTTTTGGAGCGTGTCGAGGCGCACGAGCCAGGCCGCGCGGTCGGCGTGTCCGCGTTGGTGAGGCGGCCCCACGAGATGGCTCTTCTGGGCGAGAATCTGCTGGAGCAGCCCGCGGACCTCGTCGTACGAGCGCTCGATCTCCTGTTTGGTCGAGAACTTGAGCTTGATCAGCGGCAGCAGCGCCTTGGTCTTGGCGTCGTGCTGGGCCGTGACGTACTCGACAAAGTAGGTCTGGAACCACGTGAAGAACTCGCTCGCGTGGAAGATGAGCGTCTCGACGTGCTGCTCGCGGAGACTCTGCTCGAGGAAGCGGTCGGTCACGTACAGCGCGTGACGGATGGGCTCGTGGATGCCCAGCAAGAAGCGCATGCTCCAGTTGCGGTCCTGCGCGTTGTGGAACACGGACGAGAAGATGACCGAGCCGTTGCGATCGACTGAAGGTGGCGGCACGGCCGAGTCGATGCTCAGCGGCGGCACCGGCAGTGCTGGCGTAGGATTTTTCTTGGGCACGCCGCCGCCCCCTGGACCCTCGACGACGCTTCGCGTGCGTCGCAGCTCTGGCGGGATCGCCGAGCTGGACGCGAACGACGACTCGAGGTCGCTCAGCGCGGGCTGGCGCCCCGCGGGCTCTGGTTCTTCCTCCGAGTCATCCGAGTCTTCGTCGTCGCGCTCGTCGAGCACGTCGTCGGCGACGACGCTCAGACGCAGCTGCGGCGCCGACTTGGGGAACTTCATGCCCTGCGTGCTCTGGATCGGCGACATGAGCGTGTGGGAGCGCTCGTCGGCCTCATCGTCGTCTCCCGCCGTGAACGCGTTGCTGCCCGGCACGGCCCAGATATTCGTGCGGTCATTCGTGAAATGCGGGTACTCGCTCCGGAAATCCAGAACGGTCGTGAGCACGTGGGCGACCTGCGCGACGTCCACGAGGCGGTGCTTGGCCGGGTTGCGGCGCCGACGCGCTGTGCGCACGCCCGTGGCCGTTGCGACTTTGGTGAGCACGTGCTGGTTGTCCTGCTCGGGCGCCAGCCAGATATTCTCGTAGAAATCGCACAGGTAGAGCTCCTGCGCGGTCGCGGGCGACTTGTTTGATGTCGTGGGCCCGGCCGGCGTCGGCGCCTTGGTCACCGAGGACGACGAAGCAAAGAGCAACCGGTTGCGCGAGGCCGTGAAGCGGCGCTGCGACGCTCGCGTCGAGCAGAGGGGGCCTACATTAGATTTAAACAAAGCGTGGTGAGTAAACAAGAAACGAATCTCTTGTCGTGGACAAGAAGGCGCGACGCACCTTCGCCACGGAAGGACACGGTCAGAGGCATGATAACTCCGGACGACGCGAGGGGGAATGGGACTGCTGCCGAGCAGCAGTAAAGAAATGAACTGCCGTGCAGAAGGAAATACCAGCGAGTTGAGCTGGCAAAGCCGTCGGACGTCAGTTGTCGTCAACGATTCGAAGTCGCCAGGACTTGCGCGTGTGACCGCCACCCTTTGCTCTTCGCTTGTCGGGTTGATGCGAAGCTCCGAAGTGGCACAATCCCCCAACCACCACTGCAGTAGCGCGCGACTCACGCGGCGTAGCGCAACCCACAAACGCGAACGAGAGAAAGCCAACACACACTCGGCGCCATTCATGCCAAGCCAAGTGTTCCCCCCGGGACGCCGCTGCTTTGCGCACTTGCCACCAGCTTGTCTGTGTCGGCTGCGGGAAGGCGCGCCCGACGGCCAGCGACGAAGAACACAGAGCTCCGATCCGATATGCCCTGCCCTCCCATGTGGCCAGTTTCCTCATCTGGAAACAGGTGCTCGTGGGTGGTCTCCCAATAACCCCAATCCGCCCCATGTGCTTGCGGTGATGAATGAAGCCATTTGGGCTTGCGAAGAGCTCTTTTCGCGGAAGCGATTGGATAAGAAAGTACACACAGACCTTCACTCTGCAGCTCATTGTATTTAGTTTCAACCAATTATGGTATCATAAAGTGGATGAAAAGGAATACGATTGGATGATAATCACGAAAAATGAGTCGGGATCATGTTGCAGCTGGGGAGATGGGAACATCACAACCGACTTTCACCTCGCGGGGATGGTTCAGTGCAGAGACCCTGAACGCAACCTCTGGAAACCTTCGCACCCAAAGTTTTACGAATTGTTTCCCGCGCGCACTGGCATCTCGATGCGCCTGATAATGATGGCTGCAGGAGGCTGCTGGTCAACTGCATGCAGTTTGCGGATTGTGGCCCCTGCATAGTCAACGAGAGCGCAAAGTCAACATGGAGCAGGCGAATCATCTTATCCTCGCCGATTGGCTCCAGTCTTTCTCTGTGCACATCTTCTTCTGAACTCAACGAGATTGGCAACGAGCGACCTGGGAGGAAAAAGTCTGGCACGAGACGCGCCTTCAACATACGGTACTTGGAGCTCGGCGTGTCTCGGCCCAACTTGGACCCAAGATGGCTGCTCGCCTTTGGTTCTAGCGGATAGATTTCCCGGCCATCTTGCTGCTGGTATCACAATAGCTGGCCGTCCCGTAGGTACGTAAAGTGATCGTGCCGGCACCGCCAGCGGGAGAGAGCCTTCCCAGCCAGCCCACATGGACTATCAGGCGACTTGGCCAGTTGTCCACATGACATGTTACCGTATGAGCGCCGCACTGTATGTGTCTGTTTCGATTGCCTGCTCATGAGCATCCAACATCACCTTCTGAAGCAGATGAACTCACGCCTATCGGGTGGTTTCCGAGTCGTCCGAATGCTTTTTGGCTCATTCGATTTGATGACAGTTCTCTATCGCGTCAGCGCTCGCGCTGTGTTACTGCAGGGCGGATCGCTGTACAACAGCAACGTCCGCTGCGAACGCTGCCGTGTCCTTCACCAGCGGGTGCTCCGGTGCGACGACGCCCGCCCGCACCAGCCGCTCAATCAGCGTGACCTCGATCTTCTGCATCTGCACGTTGATCACGCTTTCCCCGTCGTGGGTGAATTGGTCCGTGCGGATCGTCAGCAAACCTAGTGTACAGTCGGCAGCCAGCGGGTCGACAAGATCACAATCCAACCATCAGATACCATCCCAACCATCAGCCACCCAGGGTCCGTTTCCGGTCGCCGTTCCCATTGCGTGCGCCACTTGCACAAGATCAAGGGGCAAGTGGCTGCGCTCACGCTCTTTGATGGACGCTTACCGTGGAGATTGCCAAACAGCACGTCGGTCGAGTACCGGTCGCCGACCATCACGAGTTCCTGTGCCTCCGCGCCAAAGTATGCCTTCACGTGGTCGATGCCGTCAGGTTTCTACAGACACAGCACCACGGGGTCAACGACCAACAAGTCCAAGATCCGCCACCACGACTTGCTGAGCGGGCGGGCACCTTTTGGTTGTGCCGCAGCACGGCGCACTGCAGCTCCTGCTCGATCTGTGCGGCCTTCTTGAAGCCGGCGTCGTCGCTCGAGCCCGCTGAGTTGGAGAAGATGATCACGTGGTCGTCGCCAAAGACGCGCTTGCATTCCTCAAACGAATTCTACAGTCGTCATCAATCGTGAGCCGACGCTACATAGCTTCATGGCGAAACACAACAATGGGTCTCGAATACCTGGAGATGCGGCGCAATCTCGTGGTGGTGCGGCACAGTCAGCGTGTTGTCCTTGTCGAAGACCACGCCCTTGAACCCTTTGTCGTGGAGCGCCTGGAACGAGATCTCGTTCAGGTCTATTGGAGCACCCATTCGCGCATCCCCGTATTGAGTTAGAAACCCGCCAAACCAGCATCATGTAGAAGAAAGACAGGCGCTGTACCTCGTACAGACAGGTGTGGCAGCAGCAGCTCCGGCTGCCGCAGCCACGCGCGGCAAAATTCGGTCACGCCGCGCAGATTCAGGCCCTTGACGACCATTGCACTGTGCGCTCTTTCTGTTCAGGACCGAGATGATGAGCTCGTCCCAAAAGCTCAACGGTTCCGGTTCCGCAGCGCGATTGGATCCTTATTCCCACCAATGAAAAGCGCTATTTTTAAGGTGGATTGATTTGATTGGTAGAATAAAGAATGAAGTGGATTCGTTTCCACCAATCAAAACATGGGATGCATTGACGCGAGGCATGCTCCCCCTTTTTGTCACGTGCGCGTGGGTGTGCCCGCAACGAACACACTGGAGGTTTGGGCGAAACGCCATCCCCATCAGTGAGCTCCCCCACCGGCATCTCATCTTCGCGCCGCGGCCCCTCGCCGACCACACATCGTAGCGACACGCGGAGCGCACCGTTGGATCCGCACGCGCTCGTTGCGTCCGTAGAGCCCTCGTTTGGCGTCAGAGGCCGCCTCCAGCGCGCGCAATCGCGCCGACAACACCGCGTACGCCTATCGCTCGGAGTCGCTCGTGAACGGTGCGTGCTGGTTCCCCTTTGGCTTCTCCACACAGAACGGCGGCGAGCATCGAATCGCTTGCTGTGGCTATGTGGCGTGTGTGGGTGGCTGACATTTCGCGTTTGCTGTCGCTGGGTGTCTCTCGTGGATCTGTGTGATAGATACTTGCCATCTAAATACGTCTCTCAACACCCAACCCAACGGACTCGCACACTCGCACCAACAAATCATGAGCGACGACGAAGCGCGCATGGCAACGCTATCGGCGCGCGACGCGAACGACGACGACGAGGACCGCGAGCAAGACCGCACCAAAGGAGGAGGCTCCAGCTCGGACGACGACGACGACTCGTCCTCGTCCTCGTCCGGCTCGTCGTCCGATTCGGACTCGGATTCGGACTCGGACAAGGAAGGCGGCGATGCGAACGGCGACAAGAGCAAGCCGTCAGCGCGCTCGAACGAGGAACGCAAGTACAGCATCGAGTCGAGCGGCACGGGTAGCAACGGGCTCGCGCGCCGCGACGACAAGAGCTCCACAAATGCCGAGCCCATTAACGTCAACCAGACGCGCGCAGCCGCGCGGTTCCGCGAGCAGGCCCAGGCCGAGCCCGGTCTCATGGCGCTGGGCACCAAGAAGCGCGACCGACGCACGATCGAGGAGATCCAGCGCGACATGAAGAAGCGTCGCCCGCCGCCATCGTCGTCGCTGCCGTCGTCCGCATCGGCGACCACGAAGAAGCCGCTGGGAGGGAATACGTCTATCACACAGCCGCCCGTGGCGCGTGCGAGCCCACCCAAGAGCTCGCCGGTCATGTCGCCCGAGTCGGGCAACGAAATGGGGCTTGGCGGCGGGAAAGCCGCCACGGCCGGGCTCAAGGCCAAAGTCAACTCGGCGCGCTCGCGGCTCGAGAAGAAGCTATTGGGTCGCGGCGGTGGGGCCACCACAACCACGCGCACACCGGCGCCCGTCAAGAAGCCCACGGCCCCGGGGCAAGCGCCTGTTCCAGGTGCCGTGGTGACCAAGATGGTGCGCTCGAGCGGTGCGCACTCAGGCAGCGGCAGCGACCACGACCTAGACGCAAGAGGTGTTGGTGGCGTGATGGAGCCCAAGATCGAGCCGCGCGTGGTCGATACCACATCCACTGACAAGCCGGACAGCCGCGTCGTGCGCTCGGTCGTGCGCTCGCTCATCCGCTTTGGCGACCTCTCGGAGGTCACCAATCAGTTCGCTGCCAGTGACCATCACAAGGCGTTTGCGGACGAATACAAGCTGCCGAATTTTATTGTGCGCGCCGGGCTGGACAGTCTCTGCAAGATGTCGGAAGAGAAGCTGCTCAAGCTCTCGTGCGAGCTGTGTGAGTCGGCCCAGCGCGTGCTCGAAGACAACAAGGACGCGCTCAAGTTTGCCGACGTGGACCTGAAACCGTCCCAAATCATCGAGCGGCTGTACGAAAACCTCAAGCTGCGCGTCGCGGTCCAGCGCGCGCTGTACGATATCGGCGCGCCGATCGCCAAGGGGTCCAGTGCCGTGTACGCGCTGGTCGCCAAGCACGTGGATACGACCGTGCTTGGGATTGGGCGCGACTTTCCGGCGTGGACCTGGGCCGAGCGAGAGCACGACTGGAACGCCAAGAAGGATGCCGCACTGCTGTTCGGCATTTACGTCCACGGCTTTGGCCTGTGGGAAGATATTCTGAACGACGACCGGCTCCTGCTGCAGCAACAGCGCGCGTTGAAAGGCGAGCGGCTTAAGAAGCGCGCCGAGAATCTGCTCAAGCGGCTGCCTCCGCCGCTGTCGGGAGCGGCCGGGGAGCCCCGTGTGGTCCAGATCGCGGCGTCGATGCTCAACGGCGCCCAAAATCCGACGCAGTCGCTCGAGGCCAACATCAGCGCGATCGTGAACGGCGCGTCGGTCAAGGGCGGTCGCATGCACCGCGCGGCCGAGCGTCTCGCCGCGCGATCGTTTGGCGGCAGCAGTGGCGGCAACGAAAGCGGCCGCGACGAGCGGGACCACGACGACTCGATCCGCAAGATCCATACACAAAGCAGCACCAACGGCGGACGCGACCGCGAGGCGTCTCGTGAGCGCGACCGCGATCGGTCCCGAGAGCGAGAACGGGAGCGAGAACGGGAGCGAGGCCGCGACAGATCACGCGATCGGGACCGTGACCGAGATGGTGATCGTGGACATGACCGAGAGCGAGATCGTGACCGCGACCGCGACCGAGAACGGGACCGTGATCGCGATCGCCATTCGTCTTCTTCGGCTCGTCGACCGTCGGCATCTCCGCCTCCCGCATCGGCTCCGTCCAGGTCACCACGTCCAGATACCAGTGACGACAGTCGAGCACCGTTCACCAGTTCGGCGCGGCGAGAGCAGCCATCTTCTTCTTCCTCAGCGTCCACGGGCAGCTCCAAACGCTTGGCGTCGGATGAGACGACCAATACAAACGACGATCACGCTAGCGCCGGTCGGGGAGATGGTGGCCACTCGCCGCGGAAAAAGTCGAAGCACCGCGAGGGCGACAACGCGGCCGCCGCCGCTGCCACGTCGTCGTCACGGACATCCAGTTCGTCGAAACCAACGACCGAGAAGTCGTCTTCCTCGAAGCGACGGCTTAGCGAAAGCGGGAGTAGCAACTTTGTGGACAAGTGGAAACCGGACAAGCGGCTCAAGGAAATCAAGCAGGAGCTCAAGAAAGTGCGCATCATGAAGGACTGGTCCAAGACCCAGAGCGACGAGGTCGTAGTCGAGAAGATGTTTGACTACGTCGCCAAGATCGGCGAGCAGATCGACAGCGCCGTGGTCGCGTCACAGAAGAGCGGCGAAGTCGGGGACGAGGCGCAGCGCGACCAGTTTTGTACCGCGCTCTGGACCTACGCGGCCGAGTTCACGCCGTTCTCACCCGTCACCTTTGAGCGTCTGTACGACGACATGTGCGCCGATGGCGAGCGGTTACGAGACACCTCAGCAGCAGAGCGGCGCTCAGCGGCCGCAACGTCATGACCCCTCAATGTCCAGAGATGTGCTCTGAATGGAAAGGAACCCTGCTCTACGCTTGAGATCTCAGTGAACATGTCGAGTTTGCTTTTGATACGTGTGTGGGAGGACGGCACGGGAGCTTCTTACGCTGTGTGCGCTACGAGTACTGTCGTGGATACCGAGCAATTAACCAAAACAACACAGCCTCATCTCTCTCATCGGTAAGCGGAGACGTTTTCCCCCACATTCTCATGTCGTATGCCCAGTTCCGGATCGCGTGCTTCGTGCGGATGGTCTCAGTGTATCTCATTTTCCGGTGTGGGAGCTGTTCACCATGATACCACCTTGTTTTGGTTCCACGACATGATATCTCACCTCAGAGTGTGACAGTCTCCAGTAAATGGATACATAATCCCTTGTACAGATCACTACACAAGGAATACATCATCTAATCCAGTACACCCTGCCTCGGTCTAACGGACACACCTCTTTGAAGCGAGCAACCGCCCGCCACGCCAGCCCAACACGCCGCGCGACCAAGCCCCATGACGGCGATGGATGTGACTGTCGAGGAGCTGGAGCTGCAGGACCAAGTCACGCGGGCGCTCGAAAGCCAAGGTGTGCTGGGCAAGATCAAGGTACGACCATATGTGCCACTGTGTCGCGGTCCTGCCCGAAGGCCTCACGTACGATTACCGTTGGTCTCCTTAGGCACAGCTGCGCGCTGCGGTCTTCCAGGCGATCCACAACAACAACAACAAATTCACTACGAATGGCGCGCTCGGCGTGCGCGCGTCGCAGACAAGTGTCCTGCCCGCGACCGCGATGCTCCAGTCGCTTGGTGTGGACGCGTCGGTCGCGTTGGAGCTCGTGCGCAACTTTCTCGAGTGTCTGGAGCTGGACCACACGCTGACGGTGTTTCTCGCCGAGGCGGGGCTTGCGGATACAGCCAAGAAGAGCGCGGTGTCCGAGTGGCGCGAGCCGGCGCGTCTGTGCGAGCGCGTGCGGGTCCCGGTGGCCGATGAGTCGACGCCCGTGCTGGTCAAGATGGTGCGGGCGCGAGACGGCGTCCGAGACGGAGCCGAGTCTCACGCCGCGGAGCCAACACCAGCGCCCGTGGCAGAGGCGTTAATAGCGCTACGTGATCGGGTAGAGCAAGAGGAGAAAGAGAGAGAGATGGAGCTGAAGCGTCAAGCGCTGATGCGCCTGCAGGAGCTGCTGCCGCCTCCCGCAAAGGCGACAGCAGCAGCCAATTCGACGGTCGACGCCCTTCCGCCAGAGAACCATAAAGACGCCGACGACGAGGAAGAGCAGGAGTTCGACGCGAGTATGGCCGAGGAAGTCGCGAGCGGGTCGTTCGAAGAAGAGTCGCTCGCCGAGTCGGCGAGCGTGAACCACAGCCAGAGCGAGGAGTTGGGGACGAAGCCGCTCACGAGCCTCGAGGCAACAACCGCACGGCCAGGACGCTTTGGGATCCAACCCAACACAGAGGGTGATGACAAGGAATCGGAGCACGAGCGATCTCCGTCGATCGCGAGCCCGCCTCCCGTGCCCGCCAAGCTCGGTCCGCTGCCGTCGTTGCCTGGCATGGGCGCCGTCAGCGCACCGTCACAGTTCGCGCACACGGAAAAAGGAGCAAGCGACGACGAGGAAGACGACGAAGCTGCTGCGCGCTCGGAAGCGAACGAGGACGAGGACGACTTGGATGACGACACCGCGGCGGCGCGGCTGCGGTCGCTGGAAGAGAAACTGAAAGAAATGGAGGCCGAGGACGACACAGGTGTGCTGCAGCAGCTCAAAGTGACAACCACGACGCTCCACGAGCCCAAAGAGGTTTCATCGCATCGACAACCAACGATGGAACCCACACGCGGAAATAGTGAGGGCGAGGACAACGAGAACGACGACAACTACGGCAGCGACTTTGAAGAAGATGTCGAAGAGGTCAGTGACGAGGAAGCAGACGACGGAGTCGCGAGGTGAGTAGTCCACGACACACACGAGTGTGGGAACGTGGTGTGGAAGTGACTGACTGGCTGTTGATCTCCAACGCAGTGAGATGTCGGAAGACATTGCGTCCATGTCGATGCTCTCGGAAAGCGACGATCCGGTCACCAAGGCCAAGCCAAGTACGACACCTACCGACAAGGCGCTGGCGACCGACACGCCGGTCGAGAGCGAAGACGCGCTCAATAGCTACGACTACATCGAGGCAGTCGAGCGGCACTAAACCACTGCTCGTTCTATTCCGTTCTAGTTAGTAGTACTCGTCGTCGTCCTGCTCCTTGCTCGTCGTGTCCTTGCGGACGACCTGGAAGTCGTCGCCCATGAGCTTCTTCACGAGCGCATCGTCCTGGATCACTTCCGGAT
Organism: Pythium biforme; assembly: GCA_023337735.1. Lineage (NCBI taxonomy): Eukaryota > Oomycota > Peronosporomycetes > Pythiales > Pythiaceae > Pythium > Pythium biforme. Next base: position 9,101 of record JAADXJ010000071.1, on the reverse strand, counting down.
GGATAAAGTAGTTCTTGTCGTGGGCGCGAAACGACAGCATCGGGTGCATCGAGTTGCTCCCGGGACGGGAGACGTCGCCGAGCTGGAACTGCTGCGTCGTGCGCTGCGCCAACAGCGTCAATGTCTCGGCCGTCACGACCGTGTCGTCGTGCAGCGTGCCGGTTGGCGTCTCCTCGATCCACATGCGCAGCACGTACGGCTGGAACAGCACGTGGTAGAGCGAGGTCGTGCCCAGTCCAAAGAGCTACACAATACTACCCGTTAGAATCCGTTCGGATAGGTAGCGATGCGATGCAGCATGTACACGCACCATGATCGTGCCGCACATGGCCCACTTGCCGATGACCGAGGCCGACTGCTCGTTCAGGAAGCAGAGCACGGGCATGCCGACGGACGTGAGGAAGCACGACGTTACCGACACGCCCTTCATGAGCCGCACGGCGCGCGTCATCGGCCCTTCGTACACCAGCTGCTTGGAGGCGTTCTCGTCGCTACTGCTGGCGTTGCTGGACGACGACGCGAACGCGCGGCGCTGGAGCAGCAATATGGACGAGGGCGCGGAAAGCGAGCGGCGCTGGAGCGTGAGCGCAGGGCGCGCGAATGCGCCGTACGCGCGCACCATGGAGACGACCATTTTGGCTGGTTCGATCCCGATTCTTCGGATCAGTCAGCTCTCTGGCCACGGTGCGTTAACTTATGTGAGACCTGACAGTACAGACTTGGAAATACTCGGTTTACGTTTTAACGTAAACGTAAAAAAAACGGGGTTTGGAGCGAGTTTATTGCTGCACATTATAACAACTGGATCTTTTTTTTGCAGAGATCTGATCAACGTTGCCACATTCGGTGGTATCTTTGTTCTGTTCTTGCGGCGCGCATGTTTTGGCGACCAGAAAGTGTACAGTAGGCATGCAACAGGCGTTGTGGAATCCTACAGTGCGCAGGGGCGGACTAATAGTCAGCAATAGTCTGCGATTGCAATCCAGGTTACATCGTCTGAAGGAAAGGACCAACGCGTTGGTTTCCACGCACGTTCGCTATGTGGTCTCGTCGGTCGGGTCTCTGTTGGTCTGAACAGACACTGGCGTCAGTGCGCGGAAATGGCAGTACCTGCTTCCTGCCACGTACCGAATGCAAACTGATGGCACAGACAGTTTCCTGTTAGAGCAGTAGTTGGTGTGGCAAGGCCACAGTGGCGACTAATGAAGTGCCATCGTCGACATGGGTGGCGCGCATGGGATGATATCGGAGAGTTGCAAGGCCCGTACATACTTCAGGTTGGACGTACGTACCGTTCGCAAATCCAACAAGTTGGACCACTCGTATCCAAATGGATCGCTCAACACAGACCGTTCGTGTCAAAATGTAGGGACCAGGTGATTATTGGTGAACGAGCACCGTGCCATAGCCCACCATCCGGTACGTGACTGAGATCGCCGTGTAACATCGTCACGGCCTTGATGATCAATAGGAAGCATCACTCCATCAAAGCTCCGTTTTAGACTGGAGCGAACTACCTGTCACAGGCCCCTCCTGAAGTGACAACTAGGCCTTTGGTGATGCCATCGAACTATGAAGAGCCTGCCAGCGTCAGCGACAACTGATTGGATCCAAACTTGGACAGATCGTTTGCGTATTGCGCTGTTGAGTTTGTATAATATCGTTTGGGCAAGAAAAACTCACGAACGAACCAGGACGATTTTGAGGGGAAGCTTTGTGCGTCTGTGGGTTCCCATCACGCCATCAGAGGCCGCCTTATTCGTGCCCGTCGCTGTGGTTGGCTGAAGCGTGAAGCTCATCCCAACGGATGGAGAGGAGGAGAAAAACGAAAAGCCGCGCCAGCCACAGATCTGCACTATACTTCAATGAGGCTAGAGCACTCAGTTGGTGGTTCTTGTTCTTCGCGCGTTGGTGGCGCCGTCGTGTGCAAGAACACGAGAGCGAAGTCGAAGTGACCGTGCTGAGTTGTGGTGCATCCCTACTGAGACAGCCAACCGCGGACTCGAAGAAAGCTGCCGTACGGAATATGTAGAGCGCGCTTTACGCAACTGCACCTGCGACGTGGCTCACACCAACACGTGCACCGGGACCAGCAATTGTCGCGCGCTCACGAACTTTGTGTTGGATGCACAGCTGTCTCCTACAGAGTGGATTCACTCAGTAAAATATCGCCATCTGGAGGTTCCGAGCTACATCAGGGCTAGGTGTATCAGGGATGGCAGTGATCCAACGATGTTCGAAATTCGAGCGTGGTTATTTTTCTGGAAGCAGGAGTCTCCACGAGAGGGAGCAGTCAGTCGACGTCGAAGCCAGTCTAGCGGACTAGGTACTGGACGGAATTAGCCACCTCGACACCACAATGAGAGAGATGTATGTCCGCAGAGGTTGAGCGGAACGGTGGAAGGTCGCCATGAGAACAATTCTTCTCGGCGCGCCTTCTTCGACTTGACGAAGACGGGAGAGGGTCGCGCCTCCAACTTGTTCTCTCGACTCTTGGCCTCCAGCCTTCACTTCAACATCGTAAACTACACTGGCGACTTTGGCGTTTCCGTATTTTATCCAAGTGACTTAGGATATTTCCCCCATCTCACTTTCTCCCCTGAACGCTCGCGCTTACAAACAGCAAGTGTGAATGTTTGCATTCCAAAAAACAAAAACGGGAAGAAAGAAAGAAGGCTGACGATCCCACACAAACGCAAAAAAACACCACGAGAACAAAACCTCATAAATTACGCGAGAACACCACCATCTCCCACCACCACGAGCGAGCCTTCGCCTCCCGCCCTCCCCTTAGCGGCTTTCTTCCCTTCGCTTTTTTCCGCGCCTCTCATCACAACCCATACCCAAAGCTGCCGCGCGCGGGGCAGCGGCCGGCCCTTCCTCCCCTCCCCTCCTCCTCCTCTGTCTGGGACTCTGGGTCTGCTACACACGCAGGGGTGTGGAACAAAAACGGAAGCATTACCGGAGCAGAAGGGAACAAGCAGGTAACCTTCATCACGGCGGAACATGCAACGGAAGCCCACCGGCGGAGGCGGCGGCGGCAGTGGCGGCGTCGCACGCGGCGGTATGACGGCGGCCGAAGCTGCGGCCGCGCAGCGGCGGTCTCTTCTCCAAGGCGCCTACGGGCTCCACCAACAACACCAGCACCAACAGCCGCAGGCGTACCCGGCCAGCATGGGCATGAGCATGGGCAACCTCGGCATGACCATGACCATGAGCAACATGGACAACTCGCTCCGTGGCTTCGCGCCGTCGCTGCAGCAACAGCAGCAACAACAGACCGACTCGACGCCCGCGCCGTTCTGGCGCCCGACCGGGATCCTCGACTCCCAACAACAGCAGCAGCAGTACAAGCAAGTCGGGAACGGCGGCAACACGGGCGGTGGTCTCGATCTCGAGTTTAACGACTTCCTCGGCGGCGGACGCGACAGCAGTGGGCTCAGTATTGGCGGCCACGCGCACAATCCTGACATCCATGGCGGCGGCGGGGATTCGAGTATGAACGACGTGTCGTCGTCGTTCCAGATGTCGTCGGCGTTCTCGTCGCTCTCGTCGCTCACGGCGCCGTCGTCGGTCGCGCCGCTGAGCATGGCCCACGCGTCCCTACTTCAAGGCAGCCAGCCGCGCCATCTCGCGGGCGGCCCGTCGTCGTCGGCATCGACGTCGCCCACGTCGGATGCCAGCAGCACGCGCTCGACCACGACGACCGCGGCCATGACCGGCGCCTCGGTGGCGCGGCCCGCCGTGCCCGTGTCCGCCGCCACGGGCGTGCCCGACGCCAACGACTACTCGCGGTTCGTCGACTCGACCGACGAGCCCGACCTGAGCCAGCACAAGATCGAGCAGAAGAACGAAAAGTGCCAGTACCACAACTGCCCGAACCGCGCGCGCGTGTCGCAGGCCTACGGCAAGTTTTGCAACCGCCACGTGATCGTCGCGCCGTGCGGGTTCCCGGGCTGCCGCGACAAGGCGTTGCTACATTCCAGCATGTGTGACAAGCACCTGGCCGAGGGCAAAGACGCGCTCCACCGCATCCTCGCGAACCGCGCGCAGAACGTCCCGGTGTGCCGCACCTTTGGGTGCTTCAAGAATGACCAAGGTCGAGGGTACTGCCGCGGCCACGAGAAGCTGCTCATGGCCACGGGACGGCTGCCAAAGCACATCAACAAACGGCGGCTCAACAGCGCGTACACGATGTGCAGCTACCCGAACTGCAACAAGCACTCGCAGCGCAACCACTTGTGCCGCACGCATGGCAATGTGATCTTGAAGCAAGCCGAAGAAATCGCCAAGCAGTCGACGACTGGCGAGAGCTTTGAAGACGCACTCGCGCGGCTACAAAAGGAGATTCGGCGGTGTTCCCATCCGACGTGCACGAAAAACTCCCAGCGAGATCGGCTCTGCACGATGCACTACTACGAGAAGCACAACCTCCCGCGGGATGGCGCGTCGGGGCGGGACGAAGACGGTCACTTGAGTGACACGGACGGAGGCGGCGAAAGTGACAGCGAACACGGGATCTGTACCATCGGAGGGTGCACCTTGCAAGCTCATTCCAGTCGAGGGTTGTGCAAGTACCACTCGGGCCAGATTACTCCTGGTGGTGCGGTGAACACATCAGCGTCGCGTCAAGCAGATGAATCGGACCAAAGCTCGGACGGGACCCGCACGCATCCGCTCTGTTCGATTTCTGGCTGTGGAAATGTCGCCCCGTACGCATCCGGATTGTGTCAACACCACGGTAACAAGACCAACCAAGCCATCCAGATTACCCGAATGAATCCCCCGATCGGTCAAACGGTAACGGGTGGTACGACGACATGCAGCGTACCGTCTTGCGGGCTAGCAGCGCTCCCGGGCAACGCCGTGTGCGAGCATCACATGAACCAACGCCACTTTGGAAGCAAGTCGGATGGTCCTGCCGGACGACCGAGTCTCGCTGAATCCTCGAATTACCAGAACCAAGGAGCTGGGGCTCATTTCCTTCCGTCTGCATCCGGCACTGGTGATCCGAACGCAGCATTTGCCTCGGGTCTGGACCGGTTCACCTCGAGTGGTGCGACGGTCAGGATGGCGAGTCTCAGCGTGAACAACGGTATCTCCTCTTCGTCCGCTGAGAGTGAGGCTCGCCAAGCTCTAGTGACGCTCAATGGTGTGAATAAGCATCTTGGCAACAGCAGCGGCAACGATGTGCGGAACGGGTATCTAGGCTCGACGACGTGCACAAACCCGATCTGCTCGCGCGATAGCTACGGTCGGGAATTTTGTGAGTCCTGTCAGAACATCTTCTCTCCGCTGGTCGTCTCTGTCGGCGATGGCAATGGCAACAGCCCGTATCAGTTCCCGTCACTGGGGGTAAACAATCAAACCATGCAACCAGAGCCCGAAAGCGACGCAATGTGGGACAGTGCTTCTCAAGCCAAGTCGTCGTCCGGTGCCAAGTCGCGGGATCTCTGTCGTGTGAAGGACTGCGCGAACGCGGTGACTCGTGCGGGGCTTTGTGATGAGCACTTTCGTTTATTCCAAGCGGGATCGTTGTCTGTCGACGAATTGACGTTGAGGTCGAGGCAGCTTCGAGAAGAGAAGGAACGAGCCACTGCCGCTGCTGCCGCGGAGGCGGCCGCGGAAATGAACCAGATCAGCAGCCCCAAGATCAAGAAGTATTTCTGCAAGATCGACGGCTGCGACAAGCAAGCGCAGAAGCGAGGGTTGTGCAAACGACATTTTCGCCTGCAAGAAACAAGCTCCCTCTCGGGTAAAAGCGTCCAGTCGATGCCCTCCACGTTTGGCGATCACGTGGACCAAACCATCCCAGCATACCACTCCCAGAGCTGTCGTTTCCCTGGATGTCTCGAGAACGTAAACGCGTCAACGACTCTGTGCCCGTCGCATTGCAAGGCGACATTTTGCTGGCAATCGGGGTGTGAGAACTTGGTCGAGTCGCCTCAATTTTGTGAGTATCACTCGTACAGGCGTGAGTGTGCATACGAGGGGTGCTCTTTTGCGGCTAATCGAGATAGCAGCGGCTGCATCAATCATGCCATGGAGCGTCGGTGCAGCCACGAGCTCTGCGAGCAGTTTGCGAAGCCAAGGAGCGACCGCTGCCAGCTTCATACCGACGATTGCAATCAGCAGCCGTGTGCTTTGTGCGAGGCTCATGGACTTCGTGAACGTGGTGCCTTCCACGCGCAAAGCAAGTCGTCTCTCGCGTATTCGAACGCAGTGAAGAATGGCAGCAACAACATGGAAATTTTCCACTCGGGTAGTGGGAATAACGACTTCGTCGATGAACGAGAGTTGACGAGGGATTCAGTTTTCGGGGATGGACGTCTTTTATGAGCAAGGCGACATGATCTCAATGGCGTCGAGCCGCCGGACGTGGGAGACGTGAGAAGATGAAGGATGTGTGAGGAGACAGCGCAGCCAAGCTCAAGGAGGAAGGACAGAAAAGGAAAGATGGGCGTTGACGGTGATGGGTAGAATATGTTGGTGATGGATAGCCGCGCGCGGCGACTGTATTGGCGTGGAAATTATGTGGCGGGTGAATCGTATGAGCCGCCAGCCACAGTGTGTGCTTCATGAAGTGTGGCGGGATGAATATGTGCGAGAAAGTGCAGGAACGTAAGGCTTTTCCCAAGCCTGTATTTAAGTTTGATATATATTGGAACAACCAAGGGAGACGAAGACCAACTCCCGTCGCCACACGTACGTTCTTTCATTGTACCGGTACTCCTTTCACACCACCACGCTCGTTTAAATAGTGTTGCGGCCGAAGAGGAAGCGCAGGATGCGGAGGTACGTCGGCTTGAAGTGCTCGGGCGGCCGCGACATGATCAGCGACATGGACAGACAGAAGAGCGCGACTTCGGCATGCTTCACGTAGCGCACTAAGCCACGGCGCTTGAGAAGCTGCCAGGTGATGTCGATCGCGCGCGGCACGCAGTACAGCATGAGCTCGAAGCGGCGCTTCGGATCTTCAAAAAAGAGGCTCGCGCCCGTGCAAATCTACGACGGCAAACAATACAGAAGTTAGACGTCCACGCCCACGTAAACACCGTGGAGGGCCTGGACGCATGGCAACGCACTCCGCCAAGACACGACTCGATCATGTAGTCGTGTTGAAAGGTGTTGCGCATCGTGCACACGACGAGCTTGACGATGGTCTGGCGCGAGAAGATATTTTCACACCATGTGAACGTTTTCGAACGGAGTTCCAGTCTGCAAAAAGGTAAAACCAACCTGGTAGGACGTGAGGAACGCCGAGGAGCAGAGCGCGGCGTACGTGATCCGCGCGGTCGTAGACAGCGGCGTGTTTTGGAGCCGCGGGAACTTGAAAAAGATCGCCGGGAGGAAATGCACGGGCAGGTAGATCTGCACGGCGCGGCCGAGCCCGCCGACCCACTCCTTGATCGAGTGGGTCATGCACGATTCCCTACAAAAGTTGGTGTCAGCGTCAGTGCAAAGGAAAGCGTCCATTTCTTCAAGAAGGCACGTACACGTGGTAGTGCGGCTGGCACCCGCGAAAGCCAATCGGGTTGCCCTGCGCGTCCGTCTCGCCGCGCCAGCCTTGGCGCACGACGTAATCCAGCCCGTGGTGGGTCACGCCGCCCATTTGGAGGATCCAGTTGTAGTAGCTCTGCAACGCTACAGTCAGTTTCCTTCCGTTTCAAGAGCCAACATCTATGGCGCAATCATACCTTGGGCAGCAGCGTCGGGTCGACGATAAACGCGTACATGATGGCAATGTTGCTGGTCGCGAAGAGGCACTCGGACGAGTACTGCCACGACGGGATTGTGCCGATCGCCGTCAAGTGGCGTCCAACGACGTCCAGCATGCGCACAAACACGTACAGCGCGATCGTGCTCCGGCGGTCCTCCGAGTCCACGAGCAGCGCGAGACCGGAGACACCGCCCGCGATCGCGAGGTTCGTCGCGTCCTTTTTGCCGCCGCGCGCGAGCCGCGCCGCGAGCTCCGAGAGGCGGAACACGCCCACGAGCGCGCCGAAGAATGCGCCAAAGCGGATCGTGTCGACGCGCAGCAGCAGCCGGACGGCGTCGGCGTAGCCGCCGTACTCGCTCGCGCCCCACTTGCGCGACGCCAACAAAAGCGCCGTGAACGCCTTGGCGCCGTACGCCAACAGAAACGCACGCGCCGCGGCCCGTGCGGCGCCCACCAGATCGCCGCGGAGTGCGTACTGCTGCTTGACGAGCAGCCCTAATTCGCGGCGGTGGCGTGTGAGTTGGTCGTCATCCTCTCCATCAATGATGCCGTTGGGTGTTGGTTTCCCATTTATGGTTGGATCCATGTCCAACGCCGAGAGGTCATCGCCCACGACCACGACAGCGCTGTTGGCGCGCCGCGTCGGCTCGAGAATGTCAGCGATGCGGTTCCGGTTGGCGTCGGAATCGTTGGCGTGGTTGTTGGTTCCGTTGGCTCTGTTGTTGGTGCGTTCCGGAGACAGCGCGCGTGTGTGGCCATCGGAGGACGCCGCGGCTTCAAGACGTTGGCGCGTTTCTTCGTCGTGCTTGGCGAGCACCTCTGCCGTGAGTTCGACGTCCGAGCGCCGGCGTTCCGACGTGAAGAACGCCGAGTAGATGCGCTCCATAGTGGCGGTGGCGTTCTGTCGGCCGCGCGACTAGATTTGTTGGTGTTGGTGTTGGTGGTGTTGGCGGACACTCACACGCCAAGACGGCGAAGATTGATTTTGTATGACGTAAGTCTGTTGGCGAATCCGCACCACGCGCACACAACACGTTTCCCGCTCCCCACTTCAAGAGCGTCACCAACAAAACGGAGGCTTCGACAAAAACACGGCGAGACGAAGGAACCAGGTCACCTGGTCCGGGTGTGCGCCAAACACGAAGAACCGCATAAAAACCGGTAGGTCTCGGTACTCAAATCTTACGGTATATTTCTTGACGGAAAATACACAAAAAGACCTAATCAAGTACATTTTGAAAACCGTCATTCTGTGTTGGATCACGAAGAATGATTGCTTTCGAGCCTCTCGCCGGGAGACAGAGGCTCTCGCTGACACCCTCGTCAATAACGACGAGATCCAAAACGATCTTTCCAGGGAGTCTGTGGTGTTGGCGTGGCG
>JAADXJ010000070.1:0-49733 GCA_023337735.1 Pythium biforme | reverse complement strand
TATCTTTTCTGAATCAGCGTCTGAGTATCTTTTCTGAATCAGCGTCTGAGTATCTTTTCTGAATCAGCGTCTGAGTACCTTGCAGGTGAATTTATTCCTTTATAAAGGACAGCAAGCTTTTGCGCTTGGAGTATTCGGTTACGTGCATCATCGACAATAGTAGAAGGGATGTGTAATGCACTAAGATATTAAAATATCTTTGTGCACTACACATTCCTCATCGCGACCATGGTGACGATGGCAGCCATGACGCCAAGTGCCGTGGACGCCCTGCTGCTACCAGAGGTATTGTTCGGGGCGGTTGTGGACTGTGCCGGCGTACCACTGGTATTGGTGCTAGTGGCGTTGTCGCGGCAGCTGAAGCGCTCGTTCGTGAGCTCGAGCGTCTTGTACAGCGTGTCTATATTGAGCGCATTCGCCTGCGCGCAGCCGACCGTGCGGTCGCCTTTGTACTCGATGCTGAAGACCGGCTTGTTCTTAGCCACGAAGAGTTTGGTGTCATCGCAGGTCTTGAACTGAATGCACTCCTCGTTCACGGCAAAGTCGAAATGGTCCACGAGGTCGGGCGTCTGCCTGATGTCGTTCTTGAGCCCGACCGACATGTTGAGTGCGTGCGCGGCGTCCGCGAGGAACTTGTTGTAATCGAGCTGCGTCTCGGACGTGAGTGGGAAACCAGACTCGGCGTCCCAAGCGTCGACATTGTCCGGGTCCACGCCGTCGCAGCCTTTGTCCTTGGCCATTTGAAGCCGCGTGGTCATGATCGCGCGCACGGTCGGGTGGCGCGTGTCCACGTAGTACTCGCCTTTCCAGTCGGGCAGCCCTTTGCCGTACATGTCCTTGGAGAATGCATCTTTATCCGGACGCCAGTTCTCGTACGTACCGGCGCTGAAGTAGCAGACCACTTTGACGCCGCGCTTCTGCAGCTGCGCGATCGTGTCGGCGGGCGTGTCGAACAGGTCGATGTCGTACATCGAGACGTTGTAGGCCAGGTCCAGGTCGCCGCTGAGCTGGATCTGGTAGGACGTGCCGGGCGTCGGCTTCCACCACGCGTGTGCACCAAGCGGAGCTGCGGCGAGCCCGACCAGCAGCGTTGAAAGTTGGAGCATGATCAAGCAGAGATGAGACAGTGAGACTGGGTTGCTTTGCTGTGGATTGGATACTGGATGATAGGCACGCACTGCCGCAGTGTGTGTTGCTGTTGGGTGCGACTGGCGCTTGAGACGGTGGGTATCCAGTAGGACACAAGCACTCCACGCACCCAACGGAAAAGAAGACAGCAGAGAGCGCAAACAGGTGCGTCACCCACTGGCTGTGCCATTTGTCCGAGGGCATCCAGCCTGGAATCCGGTGTGCTGAACAGTGGAGCCATCTGGAGGCCACCAAGTGGTCTAAAAAACGCTTTTTTCGCGACTTCAACTTGACCCTCCCATCCAAAAGTGAAGAGCTCCATCGCTGATGTTTTGTCATCCCATGAACCGTACTGTATGGCTCGACGCATGATAAAGTGGGGGTCAAAGGTCATCCTCAATGTGTTCGTACGCACAACGTAATAGTACTCAGGAGACAATCGATTTCGTTACGTCGTCGTATGCATTACTGCAAGAGCGAGTCACCGTTCGAGAGCGACCGGTAGCGCAGCGGGCCGGACTTGCGGTTCTTGGGCGAGTGCTTCTCGGCCTCGGCGTCCATCGACTTGCGCACGGTCGCGAGCACTTGCGGGTCGACGAACTCGTTCACGAGCGCGTCGACTTCCTTGGTGAGCAGCGCACGCTCCTTGCGAATCGTTTCGAGCTTGTCGTTGTGGGTCGCAATGTTGAAGAGGAAGCGCACGTTCTCGAGGATCGAGCGGCTCTCCTCGAGCACGCGAATATGCGAGTAAAGGAACACGGGGAGTCCCAGCGCGAGCGGGTACGCGTAGTCAGAACCACCGACGAGCCAGGCCACGAGGATCAAAAAGAGCCACTGCACCGGCACCAGCACACTGTAGAGCGGTCAGCATATCAATCCACCGACGTGGCAAGACCAAAACAAACAAGGAAAACGTACCCAGCGGCCATGATCTTAAACATGGACTGGGACTCGACGAAGCCCGCGAGCTTGTTCAGTTTCGTCCCTAGAGTCACAACAAAGCAAGCGTCAGTGGTTTTCTTCCAAACACAGGATCGCAAACAACCGTACAAACGCACCAAGAAAGTAGAACGGCGAGTTGAGGATCAGACCGGGCGTGCCAAGCGGCAGCAGCACGAGCAAGAACAGAATGCGCTCAAAGAAGAGCTGCAGCAGCGATTCGCGCGCGACGGGCATGACAATGTCCTGGTCTTTCACGCGCAGCGCATCGAGCGTTTCTTTGTAGGCCGCGACCTTGCGGCGAATGTCGTCAACACGGCTCTTCTTGGCGTCATCGCCATCGAAATCTTGCTCGAGCATGTTGATGATTTGCTGCGTGAGGTGGACGTCGCGGTTCGCGTCGATCGACGACGGCGTGTTGAGGTAGAGGCGCCGCATGACGCGCGCGTGGGCGATGGTCGAGAACTCGAGCGCGTTCAGCGTAACCTGATGCATCTTGTTCTCGAGCTGCTCGGTCATGCGCTTGACTGCGGCCTTCTCGTCGGCGCGGAACGCGTCCGAGGTCACATCCGCCGGCGTGACCATGTACGGCGCGCCAAACTCGATCATGACTTCGCTGCGGAATGACTCCTTCTTGAAGTACGTCAACCCCACGGGCACAATCGGGATCGGCTGGTCGTAGTTCTTGACAAAGCCCGTGGCGACGCGCACGACGCCCGTGCGCAGCTTGAGCATCTTAGGCGCCGTGTAGCTCGTGCCCTCCGGGAACAAGATCATGACGTTGCCGGCGGCCAGCACTTCCCACGTGCGCTCAAACATGTGCCGGTTCGCGGTCTCGATCTCCTCGGACGTCATGTCCGAGTCGACGTCTGCCAGCGTGTCCTCGGCGCGGCGCGGACGGAACACGGGCACGGTGCCGAGCTTGTTGAGGACAAAGCTCGCGATGGGGTTCGCGAACATCGAGCCCTTGGCCCAGCAGTACGGCGGGCGGTTGAGCTGCGTGCACTCGGTGATGACCATGATCGCGTCCACAAACATGTTGGGGTGGTTCGGACACAGGATCACGGGGCCTGTGGGCACAGAACAAAAAACATGGAGATGTGGTGAGAACGAAATAAATAGTAAAGGATCCAACAAAATGGGAGGAGGGCATTCTGTACCTTCACGAGGAAAGTTGTTGATGCCGTAGACGCTGATCTTGCGGTAGTATGTGTGCAAGAGCAGCCGCAGGAAGCGCGTGAGCAGCGTGTACGCCTGCGTGCTGAGCACGGCGACCACGAGCGCGGTCCATGCCAATGTTCCGAGCGCGCCCATGATTGTTGGATGTTGGTTTCTTCTTTTTCGTTGGTGTTCCAACGTTTCTTCGAGACTGACGGGGGCCGACGCCGGAAGAACGCACTCGCTGCCTCGCTATTGATAGACACGCGCGACGGAAGTTGGCTTGTTTGAGCGAAATGGAGGGATCCTTGGGGTGTTGGACGTTTGTCGCGGAAGTCTCCGTGTCTTAGCGACCGACTGATGACAACGCTGTGCGTGGGGTGTCGTGTCAAATGGACTCGCTGGCGGGGGGAAGGCGCGACTCCTCTCAAGTGGAAGGGAACCAAAGGCGAAGCACTGGAAGAAACGAAGGAAAAAAAGAGAACCCATCCCCAGCGACAGAGCGGAGCCTCCTCTCTGTCGCTGGGTTGGATGGGTTCCCTCCGCTGGAGGGTCGATTCGACCGTCGAACGACGTCATCAGTTCAAGTACAAACCTTTAAAAGCTGATACCAACTGCGACACTTGGAAATAATCGGTTTCCGAAGGTTTATGTGGATTCACATACCCTCGGACAAATGATATATTAAACCTGTATCAATCCGTACGCGCAAATTTTGGAACAAGTCTGATTTATGTAATATTAGGAATTGAGCTGAATCCTAAGTTTTGGTTGATGCTCTGGGAAATGTTCCGCCCTGCGCTTGACGTCAGTAACGGTCGAGCACCTGCTGCTTGTCACTGCTGATGACTGGAAACCCGCGGAAGAACACAGTCTCCAGGTGGGGCTTATCGCAGAGCAATTTTTCGGCTCAAGTGCATGGGCCAAGTTCGTTGAGTCTCCTGAATAAGGTCCATGAAGACATTTTCACTGCGGTGTGCGCGTGACCTGCAAGGAACCGTTGGCAAGTGCCTCTTCGTTGCTGAAGTTCAGAGGCAGCACCACTTCCGAAAAGCACTGATGAGCTGTACTGTACCTACAAGTCTACTGTATCCTGGATAACTTCATTCCATCTCACAATCCGACAACAGTTGCCTGTCCCAAAACGACTTTCGTGGACGACTGCAGCAAGTTTCCCACGCGGCCTGGATAATTTTGGAGGGGTTTGGGCGCAGAACATTCTGAGTGTGTCCCAAAAGGTGCTTTTGGAACGATTCTTGTGGGACCAGTTGATGGCCACCATCGCACGCATTACTGTGCAGCAGTCACGCCAGGTCAATGCGTCCGGCCGGCTGCCTGAACTCAATATGGCGGCGAATAATGGAGAGAACCCGTTCTGGAATCCATCGGATGATACAGTAGAGATATCTACAACTCAAGTACGCGCCCAACCATCTCGAATCACCATGCGACAACAAGTGTGTAAGATTGACTGCTGGCAATTCCTCCAGAAGCTTTGGAACAGTTGGGAATGCGCCGCGTGTCATCGCGCGCGAGACTGGTGCCGTATTTGTTCCATCCAGCGGTGCAAGCTGCACCATGAAAACCCAATACTTTCTGACATTTGCGACCTGCGTTGACAATAAGGGGTAGGGGTGAGTTGTCCGGAGACGAGCCATTTCGCGTGGATCGCCGGTGCGTGTCGGCTCTGGATCATTGGGCACTCACGCGATTGTTAGCGAATTTTGTTTTGGCGCACACCGCCCACCCAAACTGTATGGCGTGCCGTGTGACGTCTGTGCCCGAATGCGGATGGCCAGTCTGCCCTCTCAAGCGAGCCGCCCACAAGCGCACAGTTCGGAACCGCCGCGCCGTCCGTCAAAACGCAGCGCATTATCCCCCAACAAGGCGAACACAGAGCCCGCTTCGCAGGATCTGGGCCAACGCCGAAGCGCGCGGAACGGTGGAAACGGTTCCCACTCCACTCTGTTCCACGACCGTCCTCTCGCGTGGAGCAAAGTACAATAACCCGATCCGAGAACATTCTCGTTGCGTCCGATTTCCATTCCCACGTCGTCGACACGCAGCAGGCTTCGGTGGATCGTAGCCCACCACCAGACGTAGCTCTTCGCTTTTCCTCATGCGGCTCAAGATTCCGATCAACGACGGCGTCGCGAACGCCGCGGCCATGAGCGGCCCGCCCATGGGCGTGCAGGTCCACATCCCAGCGGCGCTGAACCGCCCCACGCACACGCTCTACAGCATCTGCATGACCGTGCAGCCGACGCTCCAGGAGTGGACCGTGAACCGCCGGTACTCGCAGTTCCTCACGCTTCGCGACGACATGATCAAGGCGCTACTGAGCCGCCGTGGCTGCCCGGCCTGCATGTCCTTCACGTTGGCGCTTCGCAAGTTCCCGTTCCCGCGCAAGGCGCTGCTGCGGTCGAACCGCGTGGTCCGGAAGCGCGTCAAGGCGCTGGAATCATTCCTCCAGCTCGTCGCCGAGCGGCTCTTCAATGATCTGCCAAAGTGCCATGTGTGCGGCGAGCAGGTCAAGAAGATGGTGCGGCCGTTCCTGATCCGCGGCGCACAGCCGCTGGGCGACTCGACGCCCACCAAGATCCAGCACTCGCTGTCCCTGCAGTCGTACGCACTCATCAAGCACCGACCGCGCCACGTCGACGTGGATCACTCATCAGAAGAGTTTCCCAAATCCAAAAAGGCGCCGGCGTCCAATAGTAGCGAAGAGTCGTACGCGACAACGATGCGCACGACGGGCTCGGACCCTGCGATGGACGACGAGACCTCCGGAGGGGATTCCCCCACAGAAACGAGTATTGACTTTGCGGCGTCGACGCGAAGCGAAGACTCGTACGGCAAGCAGTTCGACGTCGAGCCACGGTGTACGGACACGCCCGTGGCGCTCGAAGAGGCGCTGAAGCAGGTCGTGATGAACACGAAGCGCAAGAACACGGTCGAAGAGATTGCCTTCCGGCTGACGACCATGTGGGACGCGTACGCGCTAGACGACATGCTCGCGGCCGCGCCGCAGTATGGGTTGCGGCTCTCGCAGACGTTCCAGGAAGAAGGCTCGGAAGACGGTATGGGCAACTTTACCGGGAGCAATCATCACAGCAATGACAACAACAACGACCACGACGACCGCGACGACGTGTTCGACGAGGACGACGACGTGGTCCACATGATGGAGCCCGAGGACGAGAACAACGTCTCGTTCGCGCTGCTCCAGGACGAGTTCGTGTTCGACGAGGGCGACGACGACGACCTCCGCGAGACGCTGCCTGTCGACACTGTCTCCTATGCGTTCTGAGCGGCTCTACTCTCCATACACCCCGTGTATATCAATCCAATTCATAGACAGAGAGGCGACCACAGGCCCTCTCCCCCACCACCCCCACGTCTCGCTTCACACAAGCAAGTGAAGAAGAGCGTACACAGCTCCACCACAAGCCACGCAACGCCTTGTTGGTGGACTATCCCAACCTGAACTTTTTAAAACAACCAACTATGAACCTACCTGACGAAGACCTCCTTTTGCTGTATTCGTCCATGACATCAAGTCTCTACTACTTCTTCTCCGGGTCAGCGATCCCCGTGGCGACGACCGACACGCGCAGCTTGCCGTTCAGCGACTCGTCAAAGGTCGAGCCGAAGATGATGTTGGCGTGCGGGTCCTGGAGCTCCTCGGTCACGCGCGCGGCGGCCTCGTCGACCTCGAACAGCGTGAGGTCCGAGCCGCCCGTGATGTTCACGAGCATGCCCTTGGCGTCGCGGATCGAGATGTTGCCCAGCAGCGGGTTTGCGAGCGCGGCCTCGGCGGCCTCAAGCGCGCGGTTCTCGCCTTCGGCCTCGCCGCTGCCCATCATCGCGTTGCCCATGCCCGACATGACCGACTGGACGTCGGCAAAGTCCAAGTTGATCAACCCGGGCATGACCATGAGGTCCGAGATGTTCTTCACGCCGTCCAGCAGCACGTCGTCCGCCATGCTTCAAGATAACCACCGTTAGACCCTTCATTCTTAATCCACCTAGCGAGGATTCCATACCGGAAGGCGTCCATGAGCGACGTGCGGTCGTTCGACATGTTGAACAGGTTCTGGTTCGGGATCACGATCATTGTGTCGACGCTTTGGCGCAGCTCCGCGAGCCCGTGCTCGGCGAGCTTGGAGCGGTTGTTGCCCTCGAACCGGAACGGCTTGGTCACCACGGCGACCGTGAGGATGCCGGCCTCCATCGCGGCCTGCGCGATCACAGGCGCTGCGCCCGTGCCCGTGCCACCGCCCATGCCGGCCGTCACAAACATCTATCACATATATACACGTGAGACAAGACACTCCCTGTACACAATAGAGAATGAAAAAGCTACCATGTTGGCGCCCTGGACGCGCTCCATGATCTCGTCGATTGCGGCCTCGGCGGCCTCGCGGCCGACGTCCGGGTTCGCGCCGCAGCCGAGCCCGCCCGTGAGCTCCGGGCCCATCTGGACGCGGTTCTCGGTCAGCGTCGTGCGCAAGTGCTGCGCATCCGTGTTGCACACGAGAAACTCGACGCCCTGGAGCCCGCGCGCGATCATGTTGTTGACCGCGTTGCCGCCGGCGCCACCGACGCCAACGACCACGATCTTGGGCGCAAACGACGACAGATCGGCCGCGTTGCTGTATTGGTGCGGCAGCCACAGCGGCTGCGTGGACGACGCCGCCGGTGCGACCAGCGGCGGCTCCGTGGTCACGCTGGGCTCGTCCACAGCCATGGTCGTCTCGACCGCCTTGGGCGACTCGGGCGGCTCCGCCTTCTGCGACTTCTTCATGCCCTGGATACACATACACACGACGATTAATACCGTATGACATAGACCCTCCCAGGTGGGACGAGTGTAGCTGCGCCACATACCATGCGCAGCGCCGCCGCGGCCGCGTCCGTGGCCTCCGTGGAGAAGAGCGACGACGCGCGCCACGGTGCGACGCTCGCGCCGCGCATCATGGCAGCAGCTGCCACGGGCGACGAGCTCTTGTACATCACGCGCGTGACAGCGCGGTGCGCGTGCTGGCGCACGTGGAGAAGCAGCGCCATGGTTCTCGTCGTCGACGACGTGAGGATCCGCAGTTGTGGGAGTCCAGAACGCCTTGTCCTCCCCACACAAGATCAGTGAGCTCGCAGTAGGTTCGCCTGTCAAACCGTAATAGTGACATTTCATATTGGTAAATATATAGTCACTAATGTAGATATGCGTCATTCTTTTGAATCCAAGATTTAATGTCACTCGACGGCCACGCCCAAAAGAACTGAGATCGCCACGTCGAAGGGATCCAAACATTATTCGTTCGCGCCGGCCGGGCGCGTCGTGCGCTGCTTGCCCTGCGCACCCACGCGCTTGTGTTTCTGGCTTTCGGTCTTGTTGAGCCCGCGGAACTTCTGGCGGTCGTTGACCGACATGCGCGTCGGGTCGCGGCAGCCGGCGCCGCCTTCCCAGTGGCGCGAGCGGTTGGTGTGGCGGCCCATTTCGTTGCCGCACGCGCACTCCTTGACGGCGCTCGACTGCTCCTTGGCACAAAACCCGCAGATGATCTTGCTCGCGATCTTGCCCGTGTTGGCCTGCGCGCAGTCACTGGCATCGTGGCACACGTCACAGGGGAACGCCTTGCCACAGCACTGGAAGCGGAACCAGCGCAGCGAGTGCTTGTAGTGGTCGCACGCGCCGTTGCGCGGCAGCGGCTGGCCAGGCACGAACGCATCGATCACGCGCTTGTTGGTGGGCTTCGTGGGCTTACCATCCGTGGCCGCAGTGCCAGCCATGGCAGCACAGTCGCTGCTGGCGCCGCCGATCGCGACGCGCTTTGTCATCATCGCGAGCTTCGTGTGGCACGAGAAGCAAGCCTGCTCGGCGCGCCGGCCGGGCACGATCTTCTCGAGCAGCGCCTCGCGGCCACACTCGAGGCAGGACGCCAACACGTCACTTGGAAGCACGTCTACGATCGCGCAGTTCTCTGTATCGATATATGCGAGCACGTTGCTCTGGGCGTGGGTGAACACCGGGCGCAGCGCGACTACGTGCTTGACGCTGCAGCGCGGACACCACTTTTGGATTGAAGAGGTATCGCGGTCCAGCGTGAGCTTGGCGTCAAACTTGAGCGGGCAGTGCGTGCACTGCACTTGGCACACGAGGCAGTGCGGCACGAGCGTGCCGATCTCGTACAGGAACAGCTCCTCGAGCCGCACTTCCGTGCCACGTTGGGCCGGCTCGGTCTCGATCGCAAGGCGCTTGGCTTCCGGAGTGATCTTGGCGTGAAGCTCGAGCTCTTCGTGCTTTGGATCGGCGAGCTTTTCTCTCTGCTTCGGCGGCGGGGACATGGGGAGCACTGCAACGCGTTGTGGGGACCGCGGGGGTGACACTGGCGAGACAACCGTCACAGCCGCGATCGGGATCGGCTCGCCGTTCTTCACGAGCTGGCTGACCAGTTTGAATCGGTCGATGCAGTCATTCAGCGTCTTGTCGCTTACTTCGTCGGCGATAGCGAGCCATCTTTCTTTCTTTTCCATCGTCGCAGGGTACTTTTTGAGCGCCGCGTCCAGCGCTTTCTGTTGGTCCGAGGTCCAGTCCTCGGGTCGAGGCAGAGGCACTTCTGGCACGGAAGGCGGTGATGCTGCAGGCGGCGACGGGGAAGGAAGGGGCGCAGTATCGGTTTCTGATGCGGCGTGTAGTTTACCGATCACGGCAATCGTGATCCCGTTCTTGTGTTTCTTGGGATTCAAGATATCCGCCTTGGTCTCTTGTTTCGGTGCCTTTGGGTGTTTCGCGTCGTGTGCAAATTTGCAGTTGTCACCGTCTCGGCACGTGCTCTTCGCGAAGAACTTGCATGCTGCACGCTTCTTGGCCTTCGGTTTCGCCTTCTTAGTCACTGCCACCGTGGGGTCCGTTTGTTGAGTAGACGCATCGATGGTCTCATTTACCGAGTTGGTCTCCACCGGACTCGCCGATCGGCGCGTCGCGTCCTTGGCGTCGCCCGCGTCTGTCGCTGCTTGCTTCTGCTTCTTCTTCTCCTTCTTCTTACGCAGCACCTTAGCCTTTTCGTGGGAAAACTTGCACTTGTCACCGCTCTTGCACATGCCACGCAGCATGAAACGACACGCCTTCTTCGCGCGTGGATCCTCCTCCTCGTCTACTTGTGGCTCCTCTGCTTCTGGTGCTGTTCCTTCTTTTTGTGTATCCACAACAGGCGGCGCCGCCTCGTGGAGAAGGCGGAGGATGTTGTTATCGAGCCACGTGAGCAGCTTGCGGATGCCATAGGTGCCTCGCAGCTCGTCCGCTCTTTGGACGACGGCCTCGTGGACGACAGCAAACTGCTTGTCGCTCATGCGGTGCTGCCAGCTGCGCAGATCCAGGCGCACCGCTTCGTGCGGATACTTGCTGGGGAACGTCACGAGGATCTCCGACTCGCCCTTGAACACCGGCGCGATGTCCGGGTCCGACAGCGACATGAAGCAGCGCACGCAGACGCCGTCTTCCCGAGAGAGGATCGAGCCGTGGTACCGGCGCTGCACGCAGAGCAGTTCCTTCGCGAGCGCGTCGTCGGCTTGCTGTAGCAGCGCCTGCCACGCATCGCCGCTGGTCGCTAATGTGGTGGCATCCGTCATGTGCGTTGGGAGAGCGAGGTGAAGAGAGGGAGCGTGCGTAGCCAAGGAGGCAACTTTCGGAATGAGCTGCCGGAAGAGCTCCATGGCCAGAAACACACTAAATCAGTAGCTTTGTGTCTTCCAGACTGCGACTTCATCGAACGTTCCGACAGGAAACGCAGAGCAACAACCCAGTCCGTACTTAGCTCGACAAAGAATCGAACTTAAGAGATACTAGAAAGCTAAGCTAATTTGGTTCCTGAAGGATTTGATGCGACCAACGGGCAACTCCATTCCCTGGGTTGAGAATGTGGACGCTGCGGCTGCGCGGGCCTAAGGGTAAGGCCGCGACAATGCGGGTCGCGCCGGACGCGACGCTGCGCGTCCTCTGCGGTGCGTGTTGCGCGTACACGTCACTGTAATACGTTCTGCGACCTACCGCTAACCGCACTCCGTTTGTACGGGACCTCAAACAGACCTCGCGGCCGCGGAGCTGGCGATCAAAGCCGGCAAGAACCTCTCGCTCACATGTGCGTTGGACTGCCGATCTTCTCTCGCTCGACGGTATTCGCATCTACCTGGAAGTCTAACATGTCCGTATGTGCGTTTAGTCCGCTCGGGCTTCCCGCCGCGCGCCGTCGAGTACTCGTTCGACGACGCTGTGCACACTAAATTTGCCAACAATGACACGATCGTCGTGGACACGGCCACGCCCGGCGCCGAGCCCCGCCAGGCCGTGGCGCCACAGGCAGCAGCTGCTGCTGCGCCCAAGGGCCGCACTGCGACCCGCGGCGTCGCGGCGTCGGTCGCCAAGGCCACGGCGCAAGCGCGCGCGTCCGCCAAGGCGAAGCCCAAGGAGCCACCCGTGCGTGCCGGCGTCCACACGCTCCATGGCGCTGCGAAGCCCCAGGTGACGCCAGCCAGTCAAAAGCGCAAAGAGCGCGGCGACGGCGTGCGGCTCGGTGCGTCGCTGGACGAGGAGAGCGTCGTGGTGGACGCGGCGCTAGACGAAGAGCCGTCGAAGTATCGACGCACGCGCGCCGTGCAGCTCAGTTCCAAAGACGACATTGGCATCAAGCTGGTCGAGGCCGTGAGTGGAAAATCGAAAGACCGCGTCGGCAAGTTCTTCCGCGCCGCGACCAAGTCGGCCGTCGAGCACCAGTACGAGATGACGCTCGCAAACGCGCGCCTGAACGCCGCGCTCGCCCGGCAGTTTGAGATCCAGTTGGTCTACGGCACGCAACCGCGTGTGATGGAGAGTGGGAGTGGTGAGGAAGCGGCACCGGCGCCTTCCAGTGAGATGCGCGTCAAGTTCAAGGAGAGCGCGCGCAAGTGGAAAGAAGAAACCGTGACGCTGTTCCAGCCGCTGGAGCTCCAGGCCGCGCTCAAGTACATTTTGATCTCGGGCGGCGAGACCGGCCGCGAGATGCTCAAGCCCTTCAACATGGCGCAGGTGTCGCCTCGGTGCGTCTATTTTGACTGGGGGAATCCAGAGGTGCTGGTCTGGCCGCTGACTGGTTTGGGATGATTGTTAGGGTGTTTTGGAATATCGCGCGTCTGTACAATGGCGACGTCGAGGCCGGGCTCGCGGCCCTTGTGCCCGATGAAGACTGGTCGTACTTGGACACACGCTCGCGGCAAATGTCGAAGAAGGCCATGGAGGCCAAGGTATGGAGAAAGGAGCGTGCGTGACAGTGGTGGTGCCAGTACTCTAACTGTGAACGATCGCTTCGTGGCAGGCCAACGAAGAAGTCTACAAGCGATGGAAAGAGACGGGGACCACCCAAGAAAGAGATCATGAACCTGCTGTCCCACGTCGTGCGGTCCCGCGCCGTCCAGCGGCAGCGACGAGCGCTACGGCTGCGCAAGACGTGATCGAGATCAATTCTGATAGTGATGACGGTGCGGAAGAGAAAGCTGCGACCAGTGACCAGCAACTGCAGCAGGCCGTGGCGTACGCCGAGCAAGCGGAGAAGCGCTCTCTGCGCGAGGCCATGGCGCGTGCAGCGGCCGTGCGGCTGGAAGTGCGAGCACGTTCCCAGGAAGTGAGCGCGGCGATCCGAGAGTCTCGCTCTCAAGGAGTGACGCCACGAGATGACGCCGATAAAGCGGAATTCGATGGTGAGGGCGAAGAAGAAGACGACGAAGACGAGGACGTGGAGAAGACGACGACGGTCTACTGTGACGCGTGTGGCAAAGCCCGCATCCTTTCGCTTCCAGAGGCCGCCACGCTTGGTATCAGCGACGATGAAGTTGGCGCCGAGTGGATGTGTGCCAAGCTTGCGCTCGTTGGGAGAGCCGATGCGACGTGTGATGCCATTGACGATGAAGTCGAGCAGATCGCCGGCGCGAAACTCGCGCAACTCCTGCAGTCGCAGGCCGGCATCCACACGCGGCAAGAGCTCGCGAACGCGTCGCTGGCGGCGGCACTGCGTGGGCTGTCGCACCCGCTGGACCCGAACCATGCCGAGACCAAGACCAAGCTCGACGAGATCGTCAACGAAGCGCGGCTCGATGAGATTAACGACACGATGGCGGAGATCGTGGGCGGAGGCGACGACAACAACAGTGATTTGATCGGGCTCTTGGAGCTGCAGAAGCTTGGGACACCTGCGGATCTGGTGGAAACGCCAACAGATCTCGTGGCCGCGGCAGTCGCGTCGCACAGGACGCGAGTCCAAGTGGAAGAGGTGAGACGGTGGCAACAGGAAGCGCGCCAGCGAATCGCGCGCTTCGCATGGATGGGCGAGTGGCGCACGATCTAAGAGGAGACTTTGTTTTGTTTTGCGGTATGCAAATAAGTGCGAACACGTACTATTTTTTTTCTGCGGGTATATCGTTGTCATCTTCTGTTCACAGCTCGTCTGTGTCCGTTTCGCAGCCGAGACCAGCCTCTCTTTCCATTCGAAA
Organism: Pythium biforme; assembly: GCA_023337735.1. Lineage (NCBI taxonomy): Eukaryota > Oomycota > Peronosporomycetes > Pythiales > Pythiaceae > Pythium > Pythium biforme. Next base: position 35,987 of record JAADXJ010000070.1, on the reverse strand, counting down.
AAGCTGGGGGATCATGCTGCTATTCGAATCATTTCGAAAAACTTGGCCTTCTATACACTGGTCTCTCTCTTCCACACGGCGCAGGACAGCGAAGCCGCCCACCTTCGGTTCGGCTGTGACTTCTCTTGTGCCGCTCGCCCTGAACAAAACGAGTTTGCTCTGTCTAGTCGATCTTGATCGAGGCGTAGATCTTGCGCGTGAACCACAGGCATGCAAAGTAGCCGATCGTGCCCGTGAGGAAGAAGAACGTCAGCGAGATCATGGCCATGTAGCCAAAGTACAGCAGCCCCGAGACGAATGCCGTAATGTTGAGCTTGGTGAAGAAGTACAAGAACGAGTAGAGGAACAAGTACACCGCCGCCGAGCCCGATGTGAGGAACGATCGCCACCACCAGCGGTAGTCCTCGGCGCACAGCTGGAAGTAGCACATGACGATCGTGACTTCAGCACAGGTCGCGACCAAAATAATGAGCACGATGAAGAGGAAGCCAAACACGTAGTAGATCTGGTGGAGCCACAGCGCCGACATGATGAAGAAGAGCTCAATGAAGACAGCGCCGAACGGCAGAATACCGCCCACGAGGATGCTGAAGAGCGAGGACAGGTACCACACCTGCTCCGGGACCTGGCGCGCAATCTGGTTTGTGCGCACGGGGTGCTCAATCTGCGGAGCCTTGAAGCCAAAGTAGCTACCGAGGAAGACGAGCGGCACCGAGATACCGAACCACAGCACGAGCAGCGCGAAGAGCGTACCGAACGGCACCGCCTGGGACGACGCCTTGCCCCACAGGACCAGATTGAGGATGAAAAACACGCCGAACAGCGCACCCGGGTACAGCACGGCCGTGAGCACGGTGTTGTACTTCCAGTTCTTGCCATTGAACATCTTGTACGTGCGCGACGAGTAGTAGCCCGCAAAGCTGCCCATGAACACGAACAGCAGCAGCAGCGTCGTCAAGAGCGAACCGCGGTTGGCAGGCGAGAGCAGACCGAGCAGAGCAATGACCATCGTCGTCGCGCTCATGCAGCAAACCTGGACACCAGTGCCGACAAAGACCGAGAAGAGCAGTGGCGAGAACTGCGGCGGACGGAACACATCACCGTGGACAAGCTTCCAGCCGCTCTCTTCCTGGGCCTCCTCTGTGGTCTGGACCTCATTGTAGCGAGCAATATCGCGGTGCAGCGTGCGCAGCATGATCATGGCGATCATGCCCGTGAGGAAGAGCACGATCATGAGCGAGTTGATGATCGAGAACCAGTGGATCTTATCGTTCGACGACTTGGAGCTGATGATGCGATCCCACCGCTCTTCCCACAAAATGTCTGACGGCTGGTACTGCACATCGTACGTGAACAGCACCGTGTTCTCCTTAGCCGGGTCCAGGTACTGGTGGTTGTTCACCGCGACCTCTTCAATGTTGACAAACTTGCCGCAAGTCTTGGTCTCGAGTTCCTGGCCCGCGAGCGGCTCGTTCTCGTAGTCGTGCTTGATCGACGTCGGCACGACCTCAAAGCCCACGACGCGGAACTTGGACTTGCCTTCCTCGGCAGCGTACGGGTCCTTGCTGGTCAAGATGATAATGCGCACGTGGTTGTACAAAAAGTAGCGTCCCTGCGCGTCGGTCTCACCGACTGGGAAGCCGCGCTTGTACGAGCCAAGCTGCTGGTCGGCCGGGTCGCGGTAGAGCACGGGCAGGTTGTCGACGATCCACTGCACGTAGTACTCGTCCTTGATCATGTCGATGAATTTTTCCGTGTCCTTGACCGAGTAGGTCATGGGCTTGCAGAGCACTTGGCAGCGCGAGTTCTTCTGCATTTGGAGCACGTAAAGCGAGTCCATGATCGAGTCACCGGACATGATCTCGCCCAGGTTCTCGCTCTCTTCCTGGATCGAAGCCGGGCGGCAGAACGGCAGGTAATAGTACTCGTACGGCACGAGCGTCTTGGTCGAGGTGATCTTGTTGACGTTGAGCGCGAGGCTGTCGCCGTCGGCCCAGGACTCGGGCGCGACGCCCGGCACATAGAAGGCCGCTTTGGCCGCCGGGAGCAGCACAGCGAGCGCCGCCGCGGCCGCTGTGTACAGCAGCGATCGCTTCCCTACTACCATGAGTTCGGTTGCCACGTGGGTCGATTCCAAAGGGCGAAAATGAGACCGCAGGGGAGGAAAGCACAGTGCGAAAGCAAGGAGCGTGGCGGCGGCGGAGGAGAAACGCCAGCGGAGGGGGAGCCCTCCGCTAGCGCATACATTTCCACTGTATACCCTTTGATACGGGGTATCCATACAGAGTGATGGTCCCTTTGGGCTTTTGATCGTATCAAGTTGAAGAGGGGGGATGAAAGTTTCCCTGTAAGATAACGGAGTCCTCCTCCTTCCACGCACCATAAAGGGAAACGAGTGTTCCGGATCAGAACGGAAGGGAAACGACGAACAGCAACAACGCATTTCGTGGTGCTCCATTCTCTCGCTCCGTCACGATAGACCACGGCGCAATAGAACCAAGCGCGCACTATATTCCTTCTCCTTCTAGAGGTGCGGTTCTGGCGTGGCGTTAGTCGCTTCGAGTGTCCATTCCACGGGTCGAATCGATCGGCTGACGGTCCCAATCCCAAGCGCTCCCAACGGCCGATTCCCCCCACGTGAAACATGCAGGTCAGCGTCGTGGCCGAGGCGCTCCATCAGCTCTACAGCCCGCAGAGCACGCCGCGCGTGCGGCGGCGCGCCGATTCGCTGCTCCAACACTTCCAGCGCTCGCCCGAGGCGACGCTCACGGCGCTGCAAGTGCTCCAGGCGACGCCACCTCCGACCGACGAGCGCGATCCCCACTTGGTCGCGCTGCGCAAGGCTGAGCGCATGTTCGCGGCATCGACGCTGTACTTCACGGTCGCGACGTATGCGCGCAAGTACAAGCTCGAGGATGCGCTCCACTGGACCGACGAAGAGCGGCAGCAGCATGAGATCGTCACGAAAGAGTTTGGCGCGCTTTGCCAGCAAGTGTGGGACCTGCTCACGGGCCCGCACGCCGTTGTGGAGGAGCAAAACGTGCAGACCAATCTCGCGCTCACGGTCGCGGTGATCCTGCTGCGCTTCCACGAGCAGCACAGTGAGGCGACGTTCGTGTCGGCCGTCGAGTGGCTCGTGAGCAACCAGCAGCGCCCCATGGTCGAGGGGCTCGCGTGCAACGTGACCAACTTTGCGATCCTCCTCACGTTCAAAGTGATCCCGGAAGAAGTGGACAACAAGCGCGTCAAGTTCAGCAAGAACAAGCGCACCGCGTGCGAGCTCATGGTCCAGCAGGCAGCGCCCCACGTCGTGCAAAACGTGTTACCGAAGATCGCTGACGCGATTGATGCGAATGAGAGCCAGACGCGGCTGCGAGGCTTGCTCCTGCAGTGTGTGGCCAGTTGGGTCGAGTACGGCAATGTTCCCGCGAGTCTGCTGCTCGAGAGTGGACTGCTGAGCCGCGCCTTCCGGGAAACGCTGACGCCTGTGTTTACAGATGATGCGTTTGAAGTGGTACGTGAAGTCGTGAGATCATGCCGAAGCGACACGCAAGTGCCGCTCATGGTGTTCGTGATGTCAGAGTTCGTGCAACTCGGCAACCATATCCGTCAACGACTGGAGAATGGCGGTGCCCAGGAAGTGGCGTTCTTGCTTAAGAGCTGTGCAATAGCGATCAGCGAGTGTGGTCAGGCTTTCATCACCAACTTTGTCGAGCACACCGTGGACGGATCCAGTGCCGCGTTAGTGTTCGAGTTCCTGGACACCGTGCTGTTCTTCACCAGTCTCCAGGACATTGTGATCTCGAACGCGACAATGGATTTCTGGATCGATTTTCGAAAGTACATATCGGGCAAGCATGAGCATCGCATCCGGGAATTTGAGGTTTTCGTTTCCCGCTTGCTCATCGTTCTCGTCGAACGAACCGAGATCCCCGCAGACTTCGACGCGATGTCTCCTGTCATGAAGGAGCAATTTGGTATCTACCGGAACGACGTACGTGCCGTCTTCCGATCTCTGGCAACTGTCAGTGCAGCGAGTGAAGATCAGTTCATCATAGAAGCAATCCGTGCAATTTTCCACCAGTACGAGCGCGCTGATGCGGGGCAATATGACGAATCGGTAAGAATGTTCACTGTCACCATTGGACGTTTGACGAAGGTTTACTCATGTGGCTCGTGGCATGGTAGTGGTGGCGAAAGACCGAGGTCTATGTCCATGCTCTCAGCGCGTTGTCCAAATCCCTACGAGAAGATGACCTCTCGCTGGTGCCCCGTTTATTCGACTATTTATCCCGTGACGAGCCATCCCATCTTGCACTGCAGCGTACCTCCACAATTTTCCTTGGTGTGGCCAGCCACTGGTTCGCGAAGAACCCATCTTTCATCGACCAATACGCATTCAAGATCTTGTCCAAGAGCCTCAACCTGAATCAGACACTGTCGCAGTTTCCATTCCGTGCGCGCGGCCAAGAAGACCATGTTGGCACTGTCGCCTTGCGAAAGCTAGCAACGAAATGCGGTGCTCATCTGTTCAACCCGCTGTGGATGGAGTCCGTTGTTCAACTGTATCGAGGAAGACTATTGGGTACGAGACACAAAGCGTGCGAACTGGACAACAGTGTCACACTCATCGTGGAATCCGTCGCGCTCGTGATGGCGAAGGTGCCGTACAAGGATGCGGTACCCGTGGTTGAAGAGCTGTGCTCGATTATGTTCGAAGAGCTTGTGACCCAGTATGGAGCACTGAACCCTGACGACGACGACTCGGTGGATTTTCTCTCGGGCATTCTCGACCATCTCCAGGTCCTCGCAACCCAGATTCCACCCCAGATAGACCAGGAAATTCCTCATCCTGTACTGACTGTGTTGCAGAAGCAATGGGCGCTTATGGAGGGCATTCTGCGAGCGTATGGTACGAACGAAGACGTCATGGAGAAGTTTTGCGGTGTGCTGGTGGGTCTGTTCGAGAACATTCGATTCCAAGCACTCGACCTGGCAGGCGCGATCATGCCCCACTTGCTGGAGCAATTTGCACGATCGTTTGACGGGAGCTTTCTGAAGGTCATCAAGGGGGTGATTGCCTGCGCTGGCGACGACGAAGAAACGATGACGAGCCTGACGCGCGTGTTTGTGATCGTCGTGCAAGCCGCTCTGAGTAAGATCGCCGCCGGCGGGAGTGTGGATGAGAACCCATCGCTTGTCGTCGCGGTCTTCGACCTGGTCAGCTCCTGCGGGTCGAGCCGCCCCAACATCTTGGTGCATTCGAACCAGTTTGAGGCATTGCTAGTGCTCATTCTGCACTCGCTGAAGGCACAGAACCCGGAAGTCTGCGCCGCGACCTTGGATCTGTTAAAGGAGATCGGCTCGTGGTATGGCGAGATTCAGCGCACGCCCGTGGAGCTGCTGAAGAGCGGCGAGCTCGACGACAAAGTGAACCTGCACCACTTGATCCGGTCTCTGTTTTTCGAAAAGGACCTTCAGTTCCATCTCCTCGTCGCGCTTTTTCAGGCTGCCGGTGGTCACATGCCGCCTTCTCAAATCGACAACATTGCCGAGGTCGTGCGTTCGTGCTGGACGTACTTTGGACGTCTGCGCAGCGAAGAGCTGATCTTGCGTCTGCTGGCCGACGACGGCTTCTTGGGCACGCAAGTGCCTCCACGCATGCGCGGCGAGTTCGCGACCACAATTTCGCGGCAGGACTGCGTCGACAATTCGCGCAAGTTCCGCCGCGTCTTGAGCTCGTTCTGCGACCACTTCCGCAAGTACATGAATGGCGTGGCCGCGCCGGCGGGGATCGCGTCCTGAACAGGATGAAGGTGGAATACAGCAAACGGCGTAGGAACCATGACAAGTGAGAAAAATACTCGACAAAAATCAGATGAAACAAAGCCCCCACAGTTGACCGAGATGTGGGATCCACACCGAGGCACGCGCTGGCAAACGCAACGCCGTTATGCGTCTGTAGCTCACAACCTATTCCACACGCCGAAATAATGTGGACGCAGTAGGTGTCCAGGTCAAGATGATCATCGATCGCGCTGATAGCACATTATGCCTCTATAAGGCGAAGTGCCACATACCGGTAATGGAGGTAAAGATGCCGTCCACTTGAAGCTCACTTGCCTCCCCTGCGTCGCCCATGGCGAAGCGACCGGCGGCGCCAGCGCGCTGGTCCCACCCTCTAGGCCATGTTTGTGCACCGGAGCGCGTGGCCATTGGCGGGTCAGGCCGGAACCGTCAACACCAGCGGACACCCAGTCCCGCGTTTGGTTTACCGAGGTTTGTAAGCCCAGCTGACCCCTGTCGTGTCCATGCACTTGTGGGCGACAAGGGGGGCGAACGCCAACAGGCTTGCCCTTGAGGTGGTCCCTCAACGCCCATGCATTACGCGAGGAAAACGTTCACCACATGCACCGACTCGTCGCGTTTGTGAGGCGGCCGTGGGCGTGGTGGACAGACAGCGGCGCCGGCGGCGGCTCTTTTTTCGGAAGAGCGTTCAATCCCGCGGTCGCCGGATCGCCTTAGTCGATGAGAATTAGTCACCGCGACTTCAAACTCACTTGCCCCCCATTCCTCGCAAGTGTGTGTGGGCTCGTGGCGATCGCGACGTCCGAGCGACGGAAGAAGCTTGCCCCCGCCTGCGCGCCGTCGCACCGGCGTGCTTTGTTGTGTCAGTGATCGCACACCACAAGCGTCTGCACCCGCTGCGACAGCGTCACTTGTCCCGTGCACACTGGGCTGCCGACGGCCGTGATCTGGAAACCGTGGAGCGCGACGTCGGCGACCCACTCGGGCACAACCGAGAGGTTCGTGTGTGCCAGCGAAAAGAAGCCACAGGTCGCCGCCTGACGCCAGAGCGCGTCGGGAAGCTCGGTCAGCCTCGGGTTGCCGACCAGCCAAAGCATTTGGAGCTGAATCCCTGATACGGAGGGCCAGCCGTCTGGCAGTGTCGCCACGTCATTGAGAGCGAGCGAGAAGAACACAAGATGAGGGAGCTCGTGCATCACGGCGGGGAAGGCCGTGAGACCACAGCCGACGCAGTCGAAATCCAGCACCGAGCGCCAGTGGTCATCAACGAGAGCCAAGACGCGGTCGCCGTCGAGATACTCGAGGTGGATCCACTCGACGGTCGACACAATGGGCCCGTCCGTTCATCTCAAGCCCACTGGATCGTCGACGAACTCAACATTCGAGATGAAGACCGTGCGCAGATCCACAAAGAAGTCGTCGCGCAGCTCGACGGACGGACCCCACGTTTGGACAGTCGAGTTGACGACTGCGATTAAACTCAGCCACTTGAACTCGCGGAGCCCGACGGGCATCTCCAAGCCGTGGCAGCTGACGAAAATCATCTCCGAGAGCGAGGATCGGTCAAACAACGCGAGCATTGGCGCCAAGTCGCTTTCTGCGCCCGCGACCCCGAGTGCGGCACAGTTGATCACTCGGTGGAGGCATGCTTCTTTTGTCGAGAGCCACGGGTGGACACGGTTGCCACACGCGATGGACGGTTGTTTGGACGTCGCACGGAAGACTTCGTTCGCGGCGAGCGACGTGAGCAGCACACCCTGCCCATAGACCGGCATCAGCAAACGAGCGAGTCGCACGGCCACGCCATGGTGCCGCCGGCCCACCTGAACCTCCGTGGCGGAGAACGTGCGTCCGTCGAAAGTGCGCTGCGCGCCACGTCGCAGGTCGCTCAGCAGATTTTGCAGGTCCACAAGCTTCCACAACGATCCACAGAACGGGACAATGCTGACAGCAAACGATCCCCACGAGAGCACGAGCACGCGCTCCGCGACGCGCGTGAACCGCGAGAATCCCGCGATGTCGCTTGGGAGGATACTCTGGTTCATAAACTCCTCGACGATCGCCACGTACATCCAGATTGGAAGCAGCGTCCCCCAGACAAAGTCAAGCACGAGGTCGGTGAAGACACACGCAAGGCGCTGTTTCACGAGATGGTGAGGGAAGGTGCGCGTGTATACCATGGATGAAATGCTGTTGGCGAAGATGACGGTGGCGTACGTGAGATTGAGCGGCACGCTGCTGATGCTGTGGCTCGCCGAGTAGGCGGCCGTGGTCTGCGTCGCGAGTTCGAACCACTCTTCGACGAGTACCCGCAGTTCGAAGTACGGACCCCGAACGCTGATTGCCTGCCGCGCGCGAGCGATCCACTGCTTGAGTCGAGTCCAACAGGGCACCGACGAGTGCGCGCCTGGTGCTGGCGTCCACCACAGCCCAAGCCCCGCGAGCGGCCGCACGCAGCGCTCGAGACGAGCACCGATCCGGAAGCGTTTCGGAGTGATCATGCGAGCCGCGATGCAGGCCGAGACGACACTCAGGACCGCATACCCTCTCGAGATGAGCCTGCTGTACTGCAGTAAGAAGACGTTGGCGTCCGAGTAGAGGAAGAAGTTGCGCAGCACCCACAAGAGCGAGTCGACCTCCTCGTTCTGCGCGTACACGAGCGCAAACACCACGAGCACGAGCATGTTGAGGAGCGTGAGCAGCAGTACTGTGGCCCACAGCGTGAAGCGAGCGAGCGGACTCAGGAGGACGTCTTCGTGGACGTACTCGATCAAGGCTGGCGACAGGAATTTAGTCGTTAGCGCCCGGCGGCGCTGGGGTCTCCGTGGCCCGGGTATATGGGTAGTCGGGTGGACGCGCATGGTCGGGCATGCCATGCGAACGCTTGGGTTGTGGTCGCCCGATGCGGCTGTGGATCGTCGCTCAGCTCTTGGTGGGAGCGAACACCACCATCCGCTTGTGCGGGAGTAGTGGAAGCGTAAATATAGCGTGCGATCGGCGACGACCAAGGCGACGCCCGCTCCATTAGCCACGCGGTACAGTGGCCGCCAGCCGAGAAACAGTGGTGCCATGCACCCTGCCGCGTCGGGCATTGTGGGGGGTTCGCGGTGGTCCTCGAGCCAGAACATTTGCAGCTGAAGCGCGGACGCCCATTGATCACTGGCGAGCGCCAGAATGCAATCGCGCGTGGACGTACCCCAGCTGATCCTCTCATCCGTCGGCACGATCGATCAATCAAGACCCTCGAAACCCACCGGCCACGGAATGAATTCGGAGAGATGAGGGCAAGTAGACATCCACGTGGCATGCAAGCAATGGCGAGCAAAGTGCAAGAGCAAGAAAGAGACAGAGTGAAACGAAACCAAGTTGGTTGCCAATGGATTCGAGGGGCAGCCATGCCACACCCACAAACGCCAAGTCCATAGACGTCCAGCTTTGCCTTAGAAGAACGGGTTGCCCTCGTCCTTCCACGTACTCTTGTTGTTCTCGGTGAGTACCGTGATCAAGTGGCCACTCACGGGGCGGGCGCTGGGCGTGGCCTCGGACCATTCGAGGAGCTTGTCGGCGATCTCCTCGGGCGTCGTCCACGTCGAGAAGTCGGCGTCGTCCATGTACTTGCGGTTCATGGGCGTATCGATCGTCGCCGGCAGCATGCCGAGCACCGTCGCGTCGTTGGGCAGCGAGTCACTGTTCCAGCAATATACAGCATGCAACGTGAGTAACCAGATTCGCAAGGAGCACAAGGTCACGGTGAGCGGAGCCTACACGGAGCTGGCGATCAGGTGGTGGGTCGCGGCTTTGCTGATACCGTACGAGATCATGCCAGGCGTCGCTACAAACCATCACACCAGACGTGCCATCGGTCAAGGTTATGCGCGAGCCATTCCAATTGAAAGGCGAGGATTCGATGTACCTTTGAGCGCCGCCGCCGCGCCCGTGAGCACCAGCAGACCGCCGGGCGAAAGCGCATGGCTCGCCACATGGGCCGCTACGAATAGAGACCAAGGGATCAGTCACTCTCCACGCCAATAGCGAGCGACGGGGAAAGTCCAGCGTACCGAGCACGGCCGACTCGGTGTTCTTGGCGTGCATGTCCGCGAGGTTCACCAGCGAGTCGGCGTCCTTAATGGAGCCGCCTACGTGGCCACGACATAAGGCAACGCGTTAGCACAGCGAATCACACGGATGCGGTAGAAACACGGCGCACCAGCCCAGCCGCCGGCCGTGCACACCACGGCGTCGACCTGCCCGAACCTGACATCAACATTGCAAAAACACACAGCCACCATCGAGTGAGCCGCACCGGAGTATACATGCCCATCCATGAAAAAGCCACACGCACGTCTTGTGGACGTGCTCGAGCAGCTTGCCGGCCTGCGCGAGCGTGCTGGTCTGATCGAACACAAACGAGTCGGTGCTCTCGTCGTTCTTGCTGTTCAACACCACAACTGAGTCGACTGGATTTGGAGCCTCACTGCGATGGGCCTTTCACCTACACAAAGTCGACCGAGAGCGCCTCCCAGGAGGAGCGCGTGAAGCGCGAGACCACGCCGCGGCCCAGTGCGCCGGCGCCGCCGATCACCACCAATCGCTTCGTCGCCATGTTTTTGTTTGTCCAATGTCGGGCGGTGTGTCGACGAACAAGTGCTTGTCCAAGTGAGCTTGAACTTGGCAGCGAGGGGATCCGACCCTCTATTGTGTGATATATCTTCCATATAGAGGGGGAGACGTCACGCCACGCTGATGAGATGGCAAAAATAGTGGCGCCTCTGCGCTGCAACTGCGGGTGCGTGGAGGTGGAGAATACCGGAATACCGGTCGGAGACTATATGCATTTCGAGATGTTCGGTGGTTTTCCCATATAGATATATTTATTCGAGGCGTGGTCAGTGACGTTATGGATACGCCTCCTCACGCGAGCGAGCGCAGGTGGACGCCGACGTCGAAGCGCAGCGTCTCCTTCTCCTTGAGCTCGCCTATCACCCACACAAACAAAACACACCGTGTTAGAGAGGGTGAGGTCCATACAGTAGCCCTTCACATTAGATCCACGTGAGACGACGAGCACTAGCGTTAGTATACGCACTGCGCTTGGCCTTGATGATGACGTCGCGCTTCTCCATGAAGAACACGTTCGCGCGCTTCACGCACGTTGTCTGCCGAAATGCCACGTAATCGTACTTAGCACATACAGAGACATTAGGGAGTCACTTTACTTCCATAGGGAACGCACCCTCTTGGGGCGCACCGAGTCCAACTCGGCCATGGCCACTTTGAGCTGCTGGATCTATCCGGTGGAGCAGCACCATCCACAGATTATGACGCGTGTTATCTTTCACGTTAGACCTGCCTACAGAAGGCAAGTACGTACGTCCTTGGCGAGCTTGGTGGCGAGGCGCTCGGCCTGCCATTGCTCCAGGCCGCTCGCGGCGTTGGTCGCTGCAACCTCCTCGATCTTGGCCATTTTGGTCTATTGGTGTCGAGAATGTTGGACTACTAATCCCAGCATACGTACATTCCACACTACATTAGGACTTGTTTCATGTGCACCACACTATAGCCTCTGAAACTTGGACCCACATCAATGCAGTGAGAAAGATAGATCGAGAAGGAAACATCAACTATGCGACGCGAGATGAGCGAAGAAGACGAGTTCGGCATGAACCGGCCGGGCTCGTTCGAGAGCGACCCGATGGAGGTGGAAGCCCCCTCGGCCGTGAAGGACCACCCGGACTTTGTGGTCCTCTCTACCCACATGCTGCGCGAGCTCATGGAGCGCAAAGACGAGCCTGCCGGCGACGCACTGTGGCTGCGCGCGCTGCCCATCGCCGCGCCCGACGCAAGCCAATGGACGTTCCTGGAAGTGCGCCTGCGCCCGGACCGCGCGTGGCTCATCGTGCAGGAGCTCGTCGCGACGGTCTGCATTGGCCACGGCATGGTGCTTGCCGAAGAGACGCCCAGCAGCGTGCTCTTCCGCAAGAAAGTGGGCCAGGACTCGATGGCCCACGGCATGATGGACGCCGCGACGTACCAGAATTTGTACGTGTCCATCGGTGTGCTCCCGTCCAAGCTACGCGCGCTGCATATTGGCTACATCGTGTCGAACGAGCAGAGGCTGCTGGGCGGCGTCACGACCTCGCATTTCAGCAATGTCTCGAGCGACCGCATGAAGGCGCTGAACCGGTCGATGGACAACTTGCTCGCGGCACTGCAGTCGACGCTCACGAGCCAGCTTCTGACGGCGAGTTATCTGTACATGACGACGCCCGAGAACACCGTCGAGGAGCCAGGTGCGTTGGTTTGGGAGGTGCTCACAGATAGGAGACGACTGGTACGAATGCTCAACTCTGGGGGGAATTGACGGGTTAGGCGACGCCGTGGAGCTAGACAAGGGCTACATCAGTGACGTGCGCAAGACGTTCCTTCGGTACGACCCTGTTCGTTTCTTGTGGTGGAAAAGATGGATGTGGACGCGCGGGCTCACAAGTCGTGCACGAGCTGGGTGTAGAGAGATGAAGGCCAACATGCGCGACCTGTGTATCCCTCTGGAGGAGTACGCGCACCAAGAAGAGTATGCGGGTGCACTGCTGCTGAACCTGCTCGATCCGCTGCTGAAGAAATACGCCATCGACCTCGGCGCTGTCTCGAACAAGAACGGGAAACAGGCCGCCGCCCCGCCCATTGAGGCGAGCGCCAGTGAGGCGGCTTCGCCCGACACGCCGGCGATGATTGTACATACAAACGGTGGCACGGCGTCGGCTGCCAAATCCACTGATGCCTCAGACGAGGCGTCGCGCGACCGTGCCGTGTCGTATGGGAAGCCGTACGGGGAGCGCATCACCGACATGGTGCAGGAGCTGTGGGCCAAGTACAAGCTCGAGTGCGAATCCAAAGTCAAACAGAAGATCGAGGAGAAGCAGAAGCAGGTCTCGGCTCGTGTCCAGGCGGTGCAACGGCTGCGGGCGCGAGCACTCGCGTCCATCATTGACCAGTGTGTGGCGTTTTTTTCAGTGTCTCGGGAAGAAGAACAGGATCTAACTGAATCGTTGCTTTTGATTTGTTGCAGCCCCGAGGCCACAGTCACGAGTCTCAAGCCATCGGTGCCGGGTACACGAGACGATGTCTTGCTGTTCGACGGATCGTGTATGGTGAACAACACCCCGGTGCGGCTCCACATCACGTATGGGTACGTCTGCCTATCGCTGTGTTGGCTCCCAGACTCCTATGAGCTCATGCCTTTTTGTACTTGAATAGATCAATCATCTACCGCTCGATGGTGCCGCTCTTTGCGCGCACGACCATCGTACCGTTTGTCGACGTCGTTCAGATCGCGCAGTCGTCGATGCTGGGCATCCGAGTCGTCAATCTGGCGCTCAACAGCAACCACGTCAAAGGACTCACCCTCGCCACCGGGCTCGAAGTGGACTTGCTTTACCAGCTTCTCCTCGAGGTCAGTCAGTATATATTCTGACTGGATGGACCAACACATGAGGCTAATGACATGAAGCGAGTTGTCTTCCCACAGATTCGCGACTCGCACAAGCGCGACCGAAGCGCCACGACATCGGTTCGTCGGTCGTCTTCGACGGCCTCCTCGCAGGGTCCTCCCGTCGAGGTGAACCCGCCCGATCTCGAGACTCTGATCGGCGCCCAAGAGGAGGAAGAAGAGAAAGAAGGCGACGAGGACGACACCAGTGGGCGGGACCCGACGCTGCAAAAGCTTATTGACGAGGCAGACGCCAAGGAGCGTTCGCTGCCGTGAGAAAACAAAACAAAAGTACAGTATTGTTGTTGGGTGTGTATGTTTATACGTGCGCTTGATTGAGAGTCGCGACCCCCTCCAAACGAAATCACACCTGGCGGGGCGAGTGATTCGCGTCGTCCGAGAGAGGCGGTGCCGACGGCAAGTAGTCGTACGCCGGTGGGCTCATCTCGAACGGCGGCGGTTGCGCGTAGTCTGGCGGCCCCAGAAACGGCTCCTCCATCTCACTCACGAGCACGGCCTTGGCTTTGACCGGTTTCTTGGGCGTGGGGCGCAAACGACCCTCGGTGACCGAGGTCAGTGGGGCCGTCACCGACTCCATGACGACCCGTGGGCCGCTACTGCCGCTCGAATTGGACTGGTACAATGTATACGCGTAGCTGCGCGTACCGGGTGTCTTGGACAGGTCGCGCGCGCGACGGCGGTGAAGCCAGCGGCAGCGACAGCAGCGGCAGACGAGGTACGAGCCAGCGAGGAACAGCAGCACGAGCGCGAGCAACAGCAAATCCGCCTGGTGACCGCGCAGCAACAGCGCACTGTCCTGTCTATTCCCTTCATCTCCCGTGCGACCGCCACGAAGCGCGTTGTTGTTACTACTGTTGCCGCTGTGGTTGCGGTCCAACGGAAACAGCCCCGGGAGATCCACCCATGCCGGCGTCATGATGATGCGTGGGCTTGTTCTCTTCTCGGCTGGGCTGGGTGGAGAACCAGAGGACAAAGGGCACAAGGACTTCAACACCCAGAAGGATGCTTTCGAACCTAACACGTTCGTAACTAATACACAAAAGAGGTAAATGCATGCTATAGCAGAGGTGCAGTCGGGTCAGCGCACCATTTGTCGAGAGGCACTTCAAAGGACGAACGGAATGACGACGACGGCTTCCGTCGCGCACGTGCTCGTGGGCGTGGACATTGGCGGCACGAGCGTCAAGGTCGGTCTCGTCGGACTCGACGGGCGCGTGCTGGCGCGGTCGCAGGCGCCTGTGGACCGCCAGGACTCGCCCGAGCGCGTCGTCGAGAATGCCCGCACGCAGACCGACGCACTGCTCCAGGAGGTACTAAGTGTAGCTCGGCTGGGTTGTGTCGGCGTGTACGCATGACTTGGTTATCGATATGAACATGTGTAGATCCATGCAGATGCATCGGCGATCGATGCCGTCGGCGTCGCGTGTCCCGGGCTCATGATCGAGGAAGGCGTGATCCACGGCGCCCACAATTTCCCCAAGTGGAAAGATGCGCCGCTGCGCGCGCTGATGGAGCAGGCGTTTGGCAAAACAGCCAAAGTCGCAAACGACGCCGACGCCGCGATCCTCGCGGAGCAGTGGGTCGGCAGCGCGAAGGACGGCGTCCACGACTTTATCATGCTCAGTGCGTCCTTTTACAGAGCGGTGGATTTGTGTGTGCTATCTGGTGCTGAGCGTTTGTGATGACAGCGCTGGGCACTGGCGTGGGCTTTGGCGTCATTGTGAACGGACAACTCGTGCGCGGAGGCACCAACTCGATTGAAGGCGGCCACGTCGTAAGTGGGCGTTTGCATGTGCTGGCAAACAATTTATTTCCACTCGTACGGCTGCTTAACGACGCGAGGGTTGCGTAGATTGTGGAGCGCAATGGTCGGCTTTGCGGATGCACGCAGCGTGGCTGTCTCGAGACGTACAGCTCTGCGTCTGCGCTTGTGAATGAAGCGCAAGAACACCTCACCGCAGGTAAGAGACCGAGCACCCATGGTATCGCTACCAAGCGTGCGCTCTGCTGACGCCAATGCACAGGAGCCGACTCGCTGCTTTCCAAATATCGCTTGGAAGAGATCGATGCCGAGCTGATTTTTAAGATTGCTGCTGAGGGCGATGCGATGTGCAATCGGCTCATCGAAGAGGTGCGTTTACGGTGTTGTTTTAGGTTCTTCCCACGGATTCATCTAACGGTCGCTGTCACTGGTAGGCGGCCGACTACCTCGGATTCGCGTGCGTCAACTTTTGCCGTATTCTCGACCCTCAGGTATATGTAGCTGAGTGGCCATGTCACCTGCATCGCAAACTGACGCTGGCTATGTATGTCGGCAGCTGATTGTTCTCTCGGGTGGAATGGCCGAGGCCGGCGAGACTTTCGTGAAGCTTGTTCGAACTGGGTACTCCAAGTACGCGTGGCCCAACTACCCCAACCCAGTCAGTATGCATTGTCTACACGAAGGCGCTTGGTGCTGTCGCTGATGCGTACGTTTGTTGTATCGTTCAGGTCAAGATCGAGAAGGCGAGGGCTGGCTACGACTCTGGCATCATCGGCGCTGCCGCTGTCGTGCGTCCCCACTAGCTGTGGTACACATACCTCCCTCTTCAGTGGCTGATATCTGGCGGACTCGGAAGCCAATGTGAATATGATGAACTTAGTAGTTGATTTCGATAGTTAGATGGGGCCGGGACTCCATAGCACAGTCGAGTTGGAACCGACAGTGCCAAGCATGTGACGCTGGGGATTCCATGCGAGATCCACGATCGCGCCTTGATGACCTCGAGGCAGCGTCTGAACCAGCTCACCGTTGCTCGTGCGGTACACGAACACATGGCCGTCGTCGGACCCCGTAGCGACGTAGGAGCCGTCGGGCGAATAGCTGGCGCCGAGTTTCTGGCTGCTGTGCTGACTCGCACTGTGCTTCGTGAACATGTGCAGCAGTTGGCCTTCGAAGGCGTCGAGATGCAGGAACACGCCACGGTTCGTGGTCACGAGCAGCTGGTTGCCGTCGGGGCTGAACTTGAGATCAAGCGCGTGCAGCTTCTTGGCGTTGAGGTTGGGGCCCTGCAGGTGCGCGACGTACGGATTCAGCACGCTGAGGATCGAGTTGTCGTACAGCGAGAACTTGGCGAACGGTCCCTCTTGGTAGTTGCGCGCGTCGTACATGCGGATGAGATGGTCGTCCGTGTACACGCCGAACACGACGCCTTCCGTGTCGTACGCTGCTGTCACGTCGGTCACGGGCATGTGGTCAGTGCGAATAAAGGCCTGGAAAAACACAAGTGGTCAGTTTCTCACCCGCGGCAGCCCAAGTACAGTCAAGATGCGCTCAAATACGGACCACGGTGTCGGCGCAGCGGATATCCCAGAGGCGAATCGTGCCGTCGAGCGACGCCGACATAAATTCGTCGCTGGCTGGGTGCATCATCAACGACGTGACTCTGTCGATCATTGGCACATCTACGTTAATGACCTGCGGCAGTGTATAGTGCAGTCCATCACGATCACATACTTGTCGGTGTGGCCGGAGTAGTAGCGCAGGAACTTGTTGTCGAACAGCGAGTGGTAGCGGATGCGATCTGGAGTAGCCACACATCATCCGTTAGTCCGTGGCGATCCCACGGCATGCGCGTCGAGAAGAACAAGAAGCGCCTACAGTCATTAGCGTCATTGAGCGACGAGAAGAGGACGCAGTCCGGGTGGTGCGTGAAGCGGATGAGGTCCACGCCGTAGCGCTTCGAGAAGATCGTCTTGGTGATCCTGATATTTACACACCACACCATCAGCATCTCCATCGTAACCTCAACCTACGCGGTGAAGAAATCACGAGATACGTACGTGCCACTTAGGCAGTCCACGACTGACACGACGCCGTCGCTGCGGCTCGTCACGCAGCGCTCGCCCTGCTGGTGGAAGCTGATGGAGGTCATGGGTGCGTCTTGCTCTTCTTCGTCCTAATCGAATCAAATTCCGGTCAGATTTCCATAGGGACGGATGGCCATGAAGATCGACAGGCGCGCGCACCGCTGACTTGAAGTTCTTCACGGGCCCGTAGCGCCGCACGAGGTCGTCGGTGAGCGCGACGCCTGCGCCCGTTGCCGCTGTGCTCGCCATGCGTGCTGTCGAATGTTGCTGTTTCCCCAATCCAGCCAAAAACCAAAGGACACGGGAAAATATCACTCCTCGATATATATGCTTTCTCACAGGTATTTAGAAATTAGGGTACTTTATATGCTATCTAACCAGCACGAATCATGCTTTTCTATCCATCAGTGCCCGAGAAAATGACTACGTCGTATTGGTTGAATAGTTCTTGAAGCTTACGTGGCAGCGGCTGGTATCTTTCGGGGACCTCCACGGTTTTATTACCGTCATGCTCAGTCGAGTCCCCCTCCCGTGTGTGTCTGTGTGTGTCCCCTTCCCTCTTCTTGCCAAGTCAGTTCCACCCCCACGTGGAAGCGCGAGCGACTCGAGCCCTCCGTCTCGTCCGTGCCGCTTGGGCCCCCCGCGCTGTGCGCTCACCATCGCTGTCTACCACACCGCTCCTCCTCCACCACTCGTAGCGAGCGCTTCGCTGTCTCGAATCCCCCATAGTCACCATGTCGGGCGGCCACTTGTCGAAGGAGTTTTTCGAGCTGGTCAAGTCGATCGGCGAGAGCAAGTCCAAGCAAGAAGAAGACCGCATCATCATCCATGAGGTCGCGCAGCTCAAGCGCAAGATGGGCGAGGTGACCACCACGACGTCGAGCTCCTCGAGCAAGGAAGTCAACAAGAAGAAAAAGGAGTTCCTCATCCGCTTGATGTACGTCGAGATGCTGGGCCACGACGCGTCGTTTGGGTACATCAAGGCCGTTGAGATGACGGCGTCGACGAACCTTATCCAGAAGCGCGTCGGGTACCTCACGTGCTCGCTCGTGCTCTCACCCACGCACGAATTCCGCTTCATGATCATCAACCAGCTGCAGCGCGACTTGCAGTCGTCGAACCACCTCGAAGTGTGCGCGGCGCTCACGGCCGTGTGCAAGCTCGTGACGGTCGAGATGATTCCGGCCGTGCAGCCGCTCGTGCTTGATCTGCTGCGCCATGACGCCGAGCTCGTGCGCAAAAAAGCCGTCATGGCTGTTCACCGCTTCCACCAGCTCAACCCCGAGTCGGTGCGCGAGTGCGGCGACGCGCTGCGTCGCGCGCTGTGCGACCGCGACCCGAGCGTCATGGGCGCCTCGCTCTGCGTGATCCACGACCTTGCGCTCGTGAACCCGACCGACTACAAGGACCTCGTACCCAGCTTCGTGAGCATCCTCAAGCAGATCACGGAGCACCGCCTGCCGCGTGAGTTTGACTACCACCGCATTCCGGCGCCGTGGATCCAGATCCGATTGCTCGGCCTGCTGGCGCTGCTCGGCCAGGCCGACCAGCAGACCAGCGAAGGTATGTACGAAGTGCTCCACGACGTCATGCGCCGCGCGGACACGGGCATTAACGTCGGCTACGCGATTATCTACGAGTGCGTGCGCACGGTCACGACGATCTACCCGAACAGCACGCTGCTCGACGCCGCGGCCGCAAGCATCTCGCGCTTCATCAGCAGCGACAACCACAACTTGAAGTACCTCGGCGTCACGGGCCTTGCGGCGATCGTCAAGGACCACCCGCGCTACGCGGCGGCCCACCAAATGGCCGTGATCGACTGCCTGGAAGACCCGGATGAGACGCTTAAGCGCAAGACGCTCGATCTGCTGTACCGCATGACGAACCCGGTCAACGTCGAGTTCATTTCCGACAAGCTCACGCAGTTCTTGCGCGAGGCCACCGACGTATTTTTGCGCACGGAGCTGGTGTCGCGCATTACGCAGTGCGCCGAGCGCTACGCGCCCAGCAACGCCTGGTACATCCAGACCATGACCGATGTCTTCGAACTCGGCGGAGATCTCGTGCGCCCGGAAGTCGCGCACAACTTGCTGCGACTCATCGCGGAAGGAAGCGGCGAAGATGAGGACCAGGACATGGAGCTGCGTCGCGACGCTGTGGACACGTACCTGGAGCTCTTTGAACGCCCCGTGCTGTCTGACATTCTCGTCACGACAATGGCGTGGGTGCTCGGCGAGTACGGGTACCTGTCGGAGGTGATGGAGCTCGAGGAGATTTGCGAGCGCCTGTGCGAGCTCATTGAGCGCCCGTTCAACCAAGAAGACGTCACGCGCGGGTACATTCTGAGCGCGGTGACTAAGATCACGGCCCAGATGAACCACACGAGCGACGTCGCGAATGCGATGATGCACAAGTACAAGTCGAGCCGAAGCACGGACTTGCAGCAGCGATGCTTCGAGTACCTCGCGATGACCAAGAACATGGCGCTCATGGCCGAAGTGTACCCGGAAGACGCGAGCTGCGAAGACATCGACGTTGACCCGAACCTCGGCTTCCTGAGTGTTTTCGTGGAACGCGCCGCTGCTCAAGGTGCTCCTGTGTACGACCCGCCAGAGGAGTCGGACGACGAAGACAGTTATGACCACAAGAACAAGGACAGTAACCGCCTCAACTTCGAGGCCTACCAGAAGCCGGAGATTCCGTACGCGGTCAAGTTGCCGCAAAATGACCCGTACGCCGCGAACAAGTGGGGGGCCCCGCAGCAGCTACCGCAGGCCACCCCGTACGGTGGTCCTGGTGCTGGCGCGCCGAACGGCGGTGGCGCGTGGGGGCAAGGCGGTGCTCCTCCGGCGTCGGGCTTCAATGCTACCAAGCCTAAGAATGTGTGGGGCCCGACGGGACTCAACACAGGCAACGAGCACCAGCAGCCACCTCCGCCTGCCCCGTACGCCCAGAACTACCCAGGCGCCCCTGGTGCGCTGCCTGCCCCGTACGGAGGAGGTTATGGCGTTCAACCCGACTACTCCCAGCAACAGCAGCAGCAGCAGCACCAACCGGCTCCGTACGCAACCGGATCAGTACACGAGGATGAGGATGGTGAGGAGCATGTCGATGAGCGTCAGATGATGGCGTCAGCTATCTTTGGTGGTATCCCGGGTGCGCCTGCGCCGATGGCGCGACGAACGGCGAGCACAGGCTCCCGATCGTCTGCGACTAGCGCGGCCCGGCGAACGAGCGGTGGCCGTGTGTCAACGCGACGAGCATCGGGTCGACCAGATGCGGGTGGTCCTCCCCAGCAGCAGCCCCCGCAGCAGCAGCCGGACGTCCAGCAGTACCGTCAGCCGCCGCCGCAGGCGAACGTCGAAGTGGACCTTCTGGGCATCGCCTTCGACTCCCCTGCGCCACCACCGCAACAACAGCATGTAGCGTACCAGCAGCCCATGTCGGTGGATCCGTTTGGATTGGGCGCCCCCGCGCCGGTCGCGGCGCTCCCTGCTCCGGTGCAGTCGTCGATGCTGGACCCTTTCAACCTTGGCGGCTTGACGGCCAGTGTCAATGGTGCGTTCCTTCTGACCAGTCTCTCGCTCGGTCTGCCTTGATGTGTACCCACTCGGTTTTTTTGGTTGTCGATAGATATCTCTCGATCGGCACCGGCCGGTTTCCAGTACAACGGCCGCGCGTTGGAGTTGTGGCAGATCACGACGCAGGACTTTGGCGCCCGGTG
This sequence comes from Pythium biforme, assembly GCA_023337735.1. Lineage (NCBI taxonomy): Eukaryota > Oomycota > Peronosporomycetes > Pythiales > Pythiaceae > Pythium > Pythium biforme. Next base: position 15,096 of record JAADXJ010000070.1, on the reverse strand, counting down.
GGGAACCTGCCCGTGCGAAAAGAAGACCAAGGTCAACCCGAGCTCTGTGCGCACGCTCGACGACTTCTCGGGCCGCATGTACCAGTTCGGCGTCCACACGGTTGAAGCTATTCCTTCGAGTACGTATCTTTGTTCTGACTGTTCACGGTGTCATTCCTGGCATTGGTCGCTCACCCGCTTTATGTTGTTGCTGTCTGTAGCGAACGAGGCGATTGCGGCTGTGCGCCTTGTCAACTCGGAACACGTGGCGTTGGTCCACATCAAGATCCGCAGCGGCGGCTTCTTGGACTTGACTGTCCGAACCGCCGACATGGGCTTCACCGACCAGCTCATTGACGCCATTGCGCTGCGCCTCAAGTAGAGAGCCCTACGAAAACATGGAGATGGCAGATCGCGCGCGCGGAAGGACAGCGCGCTCAAATTTAAAAAGCAGTGTCGTATGGAAAGAGATCCGTGAGTTTGCCGAAGCTCACAATCTCGAACGTGCCCTCGGACGCCGCGCGGAGCAAGACTGCGTAGCGCTGTTGTGTGGATATGACAGAGAGAAGAAATACAGATCAGTTGTTCGTGTAGCTTGATCTCTTCAGCTGCGCGCACCCACAGATCGCACTGTAAACTCGGATCACGCCCATGCATGTTCGGTATCGGCGTGATCGTCAAAAGATCTTGTAAGAACGCTGGTCTTCCTCATCCAGCAGCAAGTGAGGTGCTGTATCCATCGAATATCTTTCGAAGATCTCCCGACTCTTCGTGAGCAGACCGAACCCGGGTCATGGTCCGGTACGTAGTGTACCGACTATCAGACCCCGACCCGTTTTGGTGGAGATCATGTTTAGCCTTGCGTACTGTATCAGAAACCGACCGACCCGTGGTTTCAGACGGATGAAACCCGACCCGCGTAACGTCACCGCCATGAGCCCATCTCCCTCTCTCTGCAAGCAACAGTGGGACATCAACTGGACAGCTCAGAGTGTCGGTCAGCGGAAGAACTCCCATGCTGTGGTCCACGGTCTCCAACTCAACAGCGGAGCCGTTGGGTCTGGTTTCGTTTGGAGTGAGCATACACAATCACACAACGAAACACCGCATTGCGCCCAACAACGAAAAAAGCGCAACAAAACCAACCTCCACGAAAAATCGGTTCTCCTCGCCCAATTTGTTTTGCTCTCCGCTCCGCTCCACTTGCTCTCCTCGGCTCACAGCCAAAGTGCAGTTCTTTCTGCAAGACGCCCAAAGTCCGGACCATGGAGGTCAAAGACGAGCCCATTCCCGCACCGTTGTCTGACTGGATTCGCGGCTCTCAACCAATCGGGGACCGTAAGACCAGAATGCAGTGGCCACCGCGGCAGCCAGGCGGCGCATTCAACGAGCCTAACAACGAGAGCAGTGAAGGAGAACATCTCTTTGCTCCACCATTTCCTCCTCCTCGTTGCTCTTCTCCTCCACAGGAACCGTTTGGCCCTTGTTGGCCCGCCGCCAGAGCCGCGTCGACCGAGACAGAGGAATCAGGCCGTCGAGAGCCGCAGCAAACCCCAATTCGCCGGAAGCCGTCCGCAGCAACGGAACTGTGGCCGTCCGCTCCGCCGCCCGCTCCTGCCTCTTGCGTCCACAAGACCTCGACGACGACTGTGGCTTCCTCCTCCTCCACCGCGAGTCGCCTACGCCCGTACCTCGCAGGCTCAGCGTCCCTCGTCCGCTCCGCCGGCCGTAACGCCACCGCGGCGCCTCGCCCCCGTCTAGACGAGTCCTCACCCCTCTCTGTGTTGTTCTCCCCTCCATCGACACCGCGTGCTACCAGAGGAGCCCGCCTCCGCCCACACCCGTTCTCCTCCTCCCTTTCCCCTCCGCCGTCCACCTCCTCATCTTCCTCCTCCGCCAACATGATGGAGGTGAACGTCGTGCCGTCCGTGGTCCTCCACTTCCACGGCTTCCGCAGCTCGTTGATCTCCAATCTCGGCGACGCCGTTTTCCGCATCGCGCTCGACATGGCCCAACGCTCACTCTACTTCACGACCGCCTCCGTCGCCATGTACCTCTTCAAGCTCCTCGTCGAGGCCGCGATCCGTAAGCTCACGGTCGCGCTCGTGGTCTACGCCGTCTTCCTCGCGTGCGAGGCGCTCGCGGTCAAGCACGGCAAGAAGCCCAGCGTGTACCTTCTCGGCGCGGCGTCAACTCCGCTCCTCGCGTGCCGCCGCCACGACGCGCCGCCACCAACGCTACCGCGCCTGAACCTGCCGGCATCGATCGCGATGCTCCCGCGAGAACCGACGCAGGACGCGACCGCCACCAAGCGCAAACAGATTGACGGCGACGCCGCGCAGCTCGTGCCGTCTTCTACATCATCTTCCACTCTCGCGACGCCGCAGCCTATGCGTCAGCTCTCAGCTGTGCGCCGTCGCCTGGCCGCGCAGCTGCGCGCGCCGTTCCCCGGCGTGAACGTTGTGCAGCGTGAGCGTCGCCGCCGTGGCGACGTCGTGCTCCATGAATCCAATCTTCGCGTGGGCAAGGCCTTTCTCGATCCGATCGTAGGCGCTGCGATCGCGCGCGGCGAGCTCAAGTCCCGGAAACAGGTCGACACGTACATGGTGCGCGTGGACAGTAGCACGCCCGACGACAAGCACATGAACCCAGTCGTGATGTGGGACTTTACGGCCACGTTTGAAGAGTTCCGCAAGCTTGAGAAGGACCTGCGCATCGAGATCAAGGCCAAGCGGCTCCGCAACGTGACGGTGCCGCACCTCTCGAGCGGCGCCATCCTGTTCGTGCAGCCCGAGCTCACGCTGGACGTGCTGGCCAAGCGCCGGCTGCGCCTCCAGGCTTTCGTGGACGCGCTACGGAACGACCGTGTGCTCGCCGACTGCGACGCCATGCGCAAGTTTTGCCAGGCCGTCTAAAACCGCTTTTTGTCGTTCCCACCCCCAAAAGCGCGCACGCACCACAACAACGTATCCATTGGAAGATATTTAACACGCGCGCAAGTGGCAAGCTACGCAGAGTGGGGCAGAGAGGTCGAAGAAGCAAAGCAAGAGGATGAAGGCAGTGGCAGTTTCGCAGCTTCCGTCTACGTGTGTCCAGTGTTCGTGCGTGTTTGTTGGAAAGAAGCCGCGCCGGCGTTTCCCCCGCCTCACTCCCTTTCCCCTCCCAGATCTCTTCCTCCCGTCGCTCGCTTCACCCCTATTTTACTTCTACCACAGCATCAAACAAACAAAAAGCAACATGCTTGTTCTGTCGCTCCCATGTGTCCCTTCCCCACGTTTCCTCTCCTGTGTCAACGCGTTGCCTTCCTGTGACAGCAAGTAACCATGACGCTTCGCGCGGAGCCACATTGATGATGCGGTTCACAAACGTATTGGTCAGCCATCCATGAGATGGGGAGTGTGGGAACGGGCGCGTACCTAATGATACGGGGGATTGTACCATGATTTGTGGTCGGACATGTCGCTGGTCTTCTTCACCCAACGGAGTGTGAATTCCCCCCTGCCACTGATGTTGAACTTGGTCGGAAAAACGAAGGAGAAGAAAGAAAAAAAGATGGATAGGACGGTCATTCATTTCCTCCTCCCGGGAAATCTCCTCTCACCGCCACGAAGACGCGGCCGCCAACCCTGCCAGTGGCAGTGCCACCGGCCACAAGGAGTTGGATGGACCGAGGACGAACCTCTCTTCCTTCTCCAGTGCGAGACAGAGATAGTGACGGCACCACCGGAAGATGACGGCGTTTAGGCGCGCGCTCGGTGTCATCGCCGTGGCAATCATGGCAGCAAGGACCGTGGCAGCGACGAGCTCCTTGCGCGGACACGAAGCCGGCGACGCCGACGATTACCTGATGGGCGAGGCCTGTACGGCACCCTGCGCGACGCTCCACCGCGCCACGACGGCGTGCCAGAAGGCCGCGAACGGCAGCGTCACGACCACGTGCGGCAAGTGCCTCTCCGGTTTTGACGGCAGCGACCTGCCGCGCATTCCGTGTATTGGTACGTCAATATGTTCCACATCATCATCATCTGAGAAGATGGGAAATCGATGGGAAACAAGAAAACGACTAATCGCTTCAAGTGCTTCAACCACACAGTGAACGAGACGTACTGGACGGGTGACGACGACCACGGCGAAAGCGACGACGACCTCGACGCCCCTTACGGCCCGCCGCATGGTGGTGGCGGCGCCGGACCAGCCATGAGCATGCAGGCGACGGTCGGCTCGGCGTTTGGCTCGATGGTCGTGCTGCTCATGTGCGTCATCACGTGGCGCGGCTGGTGCGACTGCTGCTCGCGGCGGCGGCGGGGCAAGCACGAGCGGCTCCGTGCGTTTCTAAAGCCCACGTACGTTTGGGAGACACAAGGCCGAATCGTCTTTGGGGTCTCAAGCAATTAATATTGACTCGGGGATGGATGTGTGCGTTGACAATAGGACGCCGGAGTGGACATGCGCGGTGTGTCTGCACAACAATTCGACGCTGCGCCGGTATTGCGTGCTGTGCAAGACCGAGCCCAGCGGTCCGTTCTTGCATCACTGGAAATGGGATGTTTCGTCTACGGGCGCTAACCGAGATGTTGGATGAAGCAGACACGGAAGCCGAGGCCTCGACGATCTCTTCGTCCAGAGGAAAAGAGACGAAGCCCACAGACAATGAATACGTACTGGTAGAGACGCCTCGAGCGGGTACACGAACAGAGGTATCACGTGGCTTCTCCACTAGCACGCCAAGTGGATGGACGGAGGAGCAGCGTCTCGCGAGGGACCGGATCGAGTGGAAGCGATGCATCGACAAGCGAACGATGAAGTGGGTGCGGTTCCGAGCGGAAGATGTGCATCGGTATCCGGCTTTGCGTGGCACGATCGTGCGCGTGAAGGATCTACGCTCGTTGGAGCTCTTCAAAATCAATGGCACCAAGTCAGTTCAGTCGACGGTGTCAGTAAAAGGCTACTATGTGCTGCAAGAGCGCCAGGCCGTGATGGTGTGGCATCCAGCGGGTACGTTTGCCGTTGCCAAGGGAAATGCGTTGTTTGAGAACCCCTTTTCCTGACAATCGCCTGATGCGCTGATGTCAATAGAGCACGCTGTCTTTGACACTCGCCCTTACAGGCAATGGGGATCGCTCCAGGTACAACCGCTCATACACATTTCGGGGCGCTCGTGGCTCTCTTATTGACTTGTTGCCACTACGGTACCAGAAAATCGCGTCTCTGCCATTTGAGGATCGACTTCGTTGCTTGTACATGGAGCTGCTCCATTTGCGGCATTCAGTGCGCGACGGCCAGTTCATGATCCGTGAGCTGCCTGCAACTCTCGCGTATCCCGTGTGGTTCTCCTTGCTGACTTCTTGTCTTTTGTTGATAGATGTTCATCGCCAACACATTCTCAAGCAGACGATGCAGCTTTTCGAGACGACGCCGCCGTCGGTGCTACGTCGCCACCTTCGGGTCGACTTCATGGATGAGCCGGGAGTGGACGGTGGTGGGATCCTCCGGGAGTGGCTCCAGCTGGTGTGCAACGAGCTGTTTTCCGATGCCCTCGGAGCATTCAAACGAACGGCGTCCAGTGAGGACGGCGGCTACTGGATCAACCACACGGTAGCGCGGAGGTCGAATGACCAGCTGCAGGTACGTCATGTCGTTCAGGCGACTTGTTATCGCGTTCTGACTCAGATATGTTTGGGTTTGTCATCGTAGATGTACACATTCTTTGGGAAACTATTGGCCAAGGCTGTGCTCGAAGGACTCGTCTTGAACGTGCAGCTGGCGACGCCACTGCTCAAGCACATTTTGGGCAGCCCTCTCTCCATGGAGGATCTCCGATTTCTCGACGAACAAATCTATTCCAGCATGGGCTACATCCTCGCCAACGACAACGTCGAGGAGCTGAACCTCACGTTTTGCGTCGCCGGCCAAGATCTCATCTCGCGTGGATCGGAAGTCTCTGTGACTGACGAAAACAAGCAACGCTACGTTGACCATCTTGTACAGTACTATTTATTTGACAGCATCGAACACGAGCTGAGCCACGTTGTGGACGGTTTCCGCACCATCTTGCCGACGGCGCTGCTGCACGTCTTCGACCACATGGAGTTGGGTCTCGTGCTTTCGGGTCTCACCGAGATCGACGTCGTTGATTGGCGAGCCCACACGAACGTGTGTGTGCTGGGCCACGGCAGCAAGCAAAAGGAACTGGTCGTTGACTGGTTTTGGGAGATCGTAGAAGAGTTCGACCAACGCGCACGCAGCCGTCTACTGCAGTACGTCACAGGCTCAAGCGGCGTCCCAGTCGAAGGATTCGCGGCGCTGACGAGTCTTGATGGACGGCTTCAACCATTCACGATTCAGCTGCAGGACAGCGTGGCGAAAACGTACTCGACGTTGCCCTACGCAAGCACGTGCTTCAACAGGTACGGAGCCAACTCACAACAACGGCGTACGTCTGTCAGATCAGCCAGGAATGACGAGTGTTTTCTGTTTGTCTCTCTTGCTCTCAGACTGGATCTTCCAGTATACGAGACCAAGAATGATCTCAAGCAAATGATCATGCTGGTGCGTGCGAAGAATACGTGAAAGTGTGCGGATATGCAAAGAGACTGACATCGAACTAATCCACAGCTTGTGGAGGCCGATGTAACGGGCTTTAATCGTAGATGAAGCGGGAGTGGGTTTTTGGCAACCCTTTCACCCGCTTTGTTGATTATCGCCATGGCTATTGCTGCTACTGCTATCGCTGGCATTGCCCGACGCGGCCGCAACATCCCCGTCACCAACGATCTGTTCGCCCAGCACTTGTCGGAGCACGTCCAGCGCCGGCCCGTTTTCCTTCTTGCGCGCAAGTGTCAGCGGCGTGCGCCCCTTCGAGTCACCCACGGTGGCATCCGCTCCGCTCGCGAGCAGGAGCCGAATGATCTCCAAGCGGTTGGTCGGCGACACTTCTTCTCGTCGCATCTGGACCGCCCAGTGGAGCGGTGTGAAACCCAGGCGGTCGCGCGCATTCGGGTCGGCCTTGTGCTCAAGCAAGATCTTGGCTACAGAGCCCATGGCCTGCTGCCCGCAGATGTGGAGTGCCGTGGCGCCGTCGCTGCCCTTCGAGTTGACGTGGGTACCGCGAGAGAGTGCCGCGCGGATCCGCGCCAAGTCGTGGTTTCGTGTGGCGTCACGGAGTTCTTCGCCGTCTATCAACAGGTGCATGAACTTCCATTAGCTTTTGTTCACGGCGTGAATACGGCATCCCTACAAAGAAAAGAAAAGCGTACCATGGTGTGGTTCACGACAGAACAGCGAGATCGCGTAGGTCGTGCAGACGGCCACGGCGAGTAGCACTTCCAGCGGTAGCCGCACGTACGAGAGCGCCGTCGGGTCGGACGTCTTGAGCCACCAGGCGTTCCACTTGATGTCGGACATGATGTCGCGCAGCGTGTGGTCGTCGAGGAACGAGTGCTCGTGGAGTAATTGGAGGTAGGACGCGAGCCGGCTGAGGTCGCTCTTGAGGAACGGGTTGCGGAAGGCCTGGACGGCCTCGGCCACGCCCACGGCGCACGCGTAGAGCGGGACGCCGACCATGCGGAAGAAGCGCCTTCCGCTCACGCTCAGCGGGATCGGCAGCACGTACTTCCACGAGCCCGAGTGGAGCACGACAGTGTCGTGGTAGATGGCCGCGACAAACGCGACCGTGAGGCTAAAGTAAAACAATGGGAAAAACACGGCGTGCGGGAACGTGGCCGGGTACTTGCGGATTGAGTACTGCGCGGCGCCCACGAAAAACTGCAGCGCGAGCACGCGCGAGTACCCATAGAACACGCAGAGCAGCAAGAGCGCCGCCCAGAGCTTGAGCGGGTGGTGCAGGATGAGCTTGAGCACGCGCCGCATTTGTCGAGCAGCTCTCGTCTTATTCTGTCACTCAGTGTGGTCGGTAGCGGACTGAAGCACGGGGCGCTAGAAGAGTGCGGCGAATGACACGGAGCACGCGTAAAGCGTAGTGTGAGTGACCTGCCGACGTTGCCGTCTTCTATGCCGCGTCGTCGTCGGATGGTGCTCGCCAAGTGACCACGTCCATGCGGTTCTCTGTGCGAGGAGCTTCAAGTTGCGGGTACGAGCGTATCGTAACCGTAAACTGGGAAGTTACCACTGGAACAAAACGAACTTTACGGGCTGCAGTTTTCTGGGCTGAATCGTCCACTAAGTACGGTTTCCTCGCTGTGGAGGGAGTGCGATCACAAAGCCCACGCTTTCCCCTCAACGACCCCCAACGCCCACGCCAAGGAAGCCTCGACCCGAGTTCTCCATGGCAGACGTCGCGAAGCACCCGAGCAGCAGCGGCGGAGATGCGAGGAGGCGCGAGGGGGGCGCCTCCTCTTCGTCCTCCTCCTCCTCTGCGCGCCCGTCCTCGTCCTCCTCGTCCTCCAGCTTAAAGAGCAGCGAAGAGAAGCTCCGCCGCGCGCCGCCGGGCAAGGATGCGACCCCAGAGGAGCGCGCGCAGTACGAGATCGAGCGCAAGAAGATCCAAAAGTACAAGGAAGACAAGCTCAAGGCCCGTCGCGACCACACGCGCATGATCCTCGAGAGCCACGCGCAGGCCAAGCGCCGCGCGCTGCTGGGCAAGCAGTCGGAGTTTCTCGCCAACTTGGAGTTCCGCAACGTGCTCCCGGACTTGCCGTTCGACACCAAGTTTCTCCAGTACCCGCACGAACCGGATAGGTACGATGAGGGAGATGATATGCGAGTGTTCGGGTGGACGACTCACGGCTATGATTGTTCAGACTCGTCAAGTACAAACCCAACACGCTCGAGATGGACTACACGTACGAGGTCCACGAGGACTCGAACTTGGGACTGGACATTGACCTCATCGATCCGGCCAAATACGAAGGTGAGCGCGACGGAGTCAGGCGTGTTATGGAGGTCTAGAGAACGTGGGTTGGCTGACGCAAGACGGGTTTGCTTTTTGTGTAGCGCCCGAGAACCCTGGTCCGCTGGAAGTGGGCGACGAGCAGGTGCTCATGATGAAGGAGGTCAGTCGCAACGCCAAGGTCAAGGCGCGCCCGTCGGTCACATGGTTGCGCCGCACGGAGTACATGGGTACGGACCTGTCGGAGATGACCCACAAGTTCAAGAGCGAGGTCGAGATCCAGAGCGCGCTGCGCGAAGGCACGGAGAGCGCGCTCGCCGAGGTCATCCAGCTCTCGCTCGAAGACCGCGCCGAGAGCTCATTCCGCGACGTCAACAGCCCGAAGACGCTCGTGCACCCATCCAACAAGAAGCTCAAGATGGCCAAGGTCTGGGACGTGTTCCCGGACCAGCTGCTCGCGGCCAATAAGTACGCCATTTTGGTACGTCGACGGGGTATCCACTACCGGGTGTCATTTATCATTTACCTTTACCAAGTGACTGACGACGATGCATCTGTAGGGCTACGATTTGCTGCCTTCGCAAGACCTCAAGGGAAAGAATGTCGTCGACCGCGAGAACCGCGCGTTGCTGTGCGGCGTCACTAAGAAGGTCGCTGGATCGGACATGATCCAGGGTTCGATCCTGCTGCCCAACGCGCGCGATGAAGAAGAGGTACTGCTTCTTTGGGTGGAGTTGTCTTTATGAGGCCATTCGACTGACAAATGTGTGCGTTGTGCTCGCGTTTTGTTCCAACAGAAAGAATCGGAAGATATCCAGACCGAGAAGTTTGGCTACTACCGCGAGTACCAGTTGTCGATCGACGTGCTCGAGAACGTGAGTGTGGTGGCGGGTGCTGTGTTTCTCTTTCTCTCGTTTCATGCAACTGACGGTTCGGGAATCATTATGTGTTCTGTGCAGCGCGCGCGCGAAGACTCGCAGCATGTTATCTTCATGCTCGACCCGGAGTCGAACCAGTTTACGTACGCGGACGTGCTGCATCGCATCCAGCTGCGTAAGACCAAGCTCTCGAGCGAGGAGAAGCGCCGGCGGGGCGCGATCGTCCACCGCCGTCCGTACTCGGAGATCGAGCAGGAGCGCCGCAACACACTGCTTTTCGACATTGGCGGCGTCTACGACGAGGCACTCGATGACGAGGACCAAGTGCGCCAGCACAAGCGGCAACGCGCGTCGGGCTCGGGCTCGGGGCCGTCGCGCGGCAATGACGCAAGTGAAAGCAAATCGGATGAAGACAAGCCGGCCGCCGAAGCAAACGGAAACGGCGCCGACAGCCCTGCAGTCAGTAGCGACTCGGACAGCGACTGATCACTCGGCCTCCAATGCAGTTCCCTTCATTCGCCTTTCAGCGTCGGCCATTCAGATCCTCCATATCCAAGAGCGCTTGACCCATAATCTCGCCGCGCACGTCGCGGCTTATACACCGAAACCTTCCATTTGAGACACGTACAGTACAGTTCTTCGAAGAATGCTTTTCTAAATACGCCGCACCATGTTCAAGCCGAGACGTTTCGAACCTGCACGACGTCCGCCATGATTCATCGAAGATTCCCTTGCCCAGGTGGAGGACAGTTAGACGAAAGCGTCAGCTGGACGTGTACTACGTAATACTGTATGCAGGGATCACCAACCCACGACGCGTTGGCGTGGACCATCATTCCACAAATCCTGGAAAACATTCGAGACGGCTCATCGAGATGGATCCACACGACATGACGTTCCATGATCCCGTCATCTCCATCTCCATCGTCCATGGCCGAAAACCGTCGAACCTTCCACGCACTCGTATGCAGCGACATGTGCTTGCTCCAAGGCATTCATGCCGTGGCACTTGCCACGACAAACCCCACCAGACGCACCCATATCCCATCTCTGCCACGCACCGCCCCGCTGCTTTTCCATTCTCCAGTCGACGAATCTCGATGTCGCGCTACGATTGGATGATGAATCTGGCCAACCATCCAATCAGATCACGACTTTCGAATGTTCGTTGTCACAGGCGACGATCTGGTTGGCTGAGCCATGGAGCGGGGTTCGAGATTCCCTTGCTCCGGAAATCCAGAGAACGAATGACTGGGTGGTCATCCCATGTCACGGCAACCCATACCGCCGGTGTGGGCGTCTAGAGGAAGATGACGCGATCGTGACAGCCTCCCGCATCGTCCCCACTCCTGGCAGGAAGGAAGCCTTGACTCCACAACGCTCCATTCTCCAATTCGCTGCGCACCTCGCCCAGTCCACTTCTCTGGAGAGAGCATCGATTTTTCGCTCCAACATCCAAACAACCATGGCGCCGAACTTTGGCGTGAGCTCCTCCAAGCCGACCGTCGAGACCGCTGCCTTCCCCAAGCAACACACACCGGTACAGAAGTCGCTGCCGCTCTCGCTGGAGACGCCGGACGCACCGGCCATCGCGCCGTTCGTGAACGCGCCGCACAACTACGCGCCCGTGGACGCCGGCGCGTACACGCTGGACGAGAGCGCCGCGCCGTTCCTGCCCAGCGAGCACCTGAACATCCGCGCGCCGGATTTCGTGTACACGTCCGACTTTGAGAAGATCCGCTTCGTGCCCGGCGAGACCAAGCCGGCGTCGTTTGCCGTGACCGAGCCCTTTGGGCTGCTCTCGGACGAAGGCGTGCGCGTGTTCCGCGAGACCATTGAGAACCACAAGAGCGACCCACGAATCGCACAGAGCGACGAGCGCGTCGAGCTCATGCTACGCGGACTGGGTTTCGTGTCGCCCTTTGTGAACGGTCTCTCGAACTCGCCCGACGTGGCGCAGCTCGCGAGCGAGTTGAGCGGCAGCTCGCTCACGACGCACTCGATGATGGGCACCCACGGCCACATCAACGTGGGTGCGGCCACGGGCCGCGTGGTCGACCCGTGGCACCTCGACTCGGTCGACTACGTCATGGTCGTGATGCTCACGGACCCGGCTACCTACGAAGGCGGCTGGCTCGAGGTCGTCAAGCGCGCGACGCCCGACGAATCCCGCGCGCTGGTCGAGCAGGGCCCGCTCAAGCCCGAGGACGTGCTGCGCGTGCGCTTCAAGCGCGCCGGTGACGCGATCTTGCTGCTGGGCACCACGCACTTGCACCGCGTGTCGCCCGTGCTGCCGGGCGGCGCGCCTCGGCTCTCGGCCGTGCTACCGTTTATCACGCGCCACTTGCCGTCCAAAGACCTCACGCGCTTCGGCACGTTCAAGCGCAAGGACCGCTTCGCTTCGGTCGAGTACGGCCGCCACAAGGCCTGGCGCGCCCAGGGCTTTTTGGATCACCTGAAAACCTTGTCGTTTGACAAGGCAACACCGCAAGACGTGATCCGCGACTTGCTGCATGCGCGCAATGAGCTGGACCATGCGATCCGCGTGCTCGCCGGCGAAGAAGACGACGAGATGCCCTTCTTCGACGAGGCCTCGGGCAAGTTCATCAAGCGCAAGTGAGGCGACTCGCACTTTGTAGCTCCCCACTTATTTAGTCTTCCCAGCAGCACTGCATACCGGTAACGTTACCACGTATTTTTCTATCGCTCACTTTTGCGTCTTCTTGGGATTCTTTTGGCGCGCCGCCTGGCGAACGGCGCCGACGCGGTACGGCTGCGTGACCGTGTGCGGCAGCTCCAGCATCGCGAGCAGCTCGTCCGTTTGCGGGTTGCCCACGTTCATTAGCGGGGCTGGCTTGTTCTGATCGTCGCCAACGGTATCCACGGGCACCGTGGGCATAAACTCGGTGAGCCACTCGCCCTCGAGGAGCCCTTTGCGGCGCCGGTTGTGGCTGGCAAAGTCGGCTGCGATGCATTTCCGCACGGCCGCCACCTCGTCTTCCGTAACGGTCATGCGCTCTTCGGGCATCGTGACGATGCCGCTTTCCGTTGAGAGCACGTGGTGCGTCTTGCGCAGGATCGCGAGCCACTCGACGTCCATCATGATGCGCGGCACGTCGCCTCGAGGTGCTGGGATACTCGTACCGGCCGAGTCGTCGACAGGCAGCTCGACGATCTCGACACAGGCCACACCCGGGTCACACTTGCTGATGCCCACGAAATGCGTGTCGCTCTCCGTGTCTGCATGATGGACCGCGGCTTCGAAGCGCACGTGCATGTGGCCCGCGAGCCACTCGGCCGGCTGCAGCAGATGAAGCAGGCGCTCGCTGCCGGCATTACCAAAACGGTCGCTGTCAATGCTCGCGCGGAAGTCGGGTCGTTGCGCCAGGAGCGCTGGGAGATCACCATAGTTTTCGATGCTGCGCGGCCAATCGTGCGAAAGCACGACGTCGAGACGGCGAGGCGTGACGACACCCACACCACCGCCGATACTCTGTCGAGTCGCCAGGTGAGCGAGCTGGAAGATCTGCGCCTCGCGCACGAGCACGAGCGTGTCGATGGCCTTCTTGGTGTACGGTTCTTGCTCGTGGAAGCCGCGCTGGTACTCGCTCTGCTTGTAAATGCCCGAGAAGCCGGCGATGCGCAGGCCCAAGACGTTGATCACGCCCGCGGCGCCCAGGTAAAAGATATTGGGAGCGACCCAGCCACCGAAAAAGAGCTCGCGGAGGTAGTTGGAGGCCTCGTGGTTGCCGCCGATGAACACCGTGAGGATCGGCGCCTTCTTCTTGCCCTTGTAGTAGCCCGGGAACGAGTTCATGTGGCGATACTTGGGCGGGCAGGCCTTGCAGCTGAGGTCGTGCGCGTTGCGTAGGCTCTCAAAGTCGCCGCAGCAGAGAATGAGCCGCACGCGGTCTTCTGGCGCCGCCGCGCGGTTGAGTTTCTTGACGTGGTCGTAGATCGCATCGAGCTCACCGTGCGTGCAACCAATAACCGCGACGCGTACCATCGATGTATCTTTGCTTGTGGCTGGCTGGCGGGTGGAGAAAGGAGAAGTGAGACGCTTGGGCAGCAGCGTTCGTGAAACGTGTACCCAAACAACAGGTGACAGTGTGAGTGAAGGTCATCTTGACCTCAGTGGTGGGCTGGCGATGCTGCCCGTCACAGGATGACCTTAGCCTGCATGGGCGTCAATTGGACTAGAAGAGCGTCTGGATGGAGTACTTGGAAAACTTGTCGTCGGCCGGGTGGATCTTTTCATACATCGAGTTGATCGCCTCGTTCTCGTTCGACGACTCGCGCTCGACGCCTTCGTCGACGTCCTGGACGCGTTGGTCGACCCACCGCGTGAGCAGCTCGTCGAGTTTCGCGTGCTCAATCGCTTGAAGCTTCTCGGCCGTTCCTTCTGATGCACAAGCCCTGTCTGCATCGCCCTCTTTGCCAGTCGTCGCCTCCTCCTCCGCCGCCACCCGCGGATTGAAACCCACACCGTACTGGGCCGGCCCACCGTCGTGACGCTGCTCGTACTTGGCTCGCGCGCGCACGCGCGTCGCTGCGAGCTGCAGTTGGTGCCCACTCCGCTCGCTCGAGGATGTGAGCACGCTCTTCATCGACGGCATCGACTCAAATAGCCCATCCGTGGAGGCCGAGGTCACCGAGACGGCGAAAATCCGGAGCGCGAGCTTCGAGAGCTCGGGGCAGTCTGTGCTGCAGCTCTTCCAGTACTGGACGACCTTGAACGAGAGCCTGGCAAACAGCTCCGCGTCCTTATGGGCCGCACGGTCGGCCTCGCTCGTCGCCGATGTTGCGGTTGTGGCTGGTGTTGGCCGGTACACGGGCGTCGAGAAGGACGCGATGGACGCCGGGGAGCACCAAAACTTGTCGCCTTCGACGTACTCGACGAGCTCGTTGGGCAGGTTGTGCGGCTGGGCGCCGAAGAATGACTCAAAGTAGTACCGTGCCCAGCAGCTCAGCCGCATGAGCGTCACGCCCGACGAGCCGTCGATAAAGTTCCACCCAAAAGCCGGGTTCAGCACGACAGAGAGCACCATCAGTGGGTGCTCCCACTCGTCCCAGCGCGCCTCCAGGCGCTCGAGCAGCGGCGACCCGACCTCCGGTGTGAGCTGGTGCTGCAGTGTCGTCGCAATCGCGTGCTTCACGATGGGCACGTAGTGAAGACGCCCCTGGTGGAGCTTGATGATGGCGATCCACCGCGCCACGTGGAAGAGAATGCTGTCCAGGTCCACGAGCGGCTGCCAGAACGCGGCGTCCGAGCCGATCGCCCGCACGAGCCAAGGAGGCAGCATGTCGCTGCTCTCACCTCCATCTTCCACAATAGCCTGCATATCATCCACCAAACACAGTGTCAGGTATCCATCTGGCCAGCGAGTGATG
>JAADXJ010000069.1:0-50149 GCA_023337735.1 Pythium biforme | reverse complement strand
GAACTGTGCGACGGCGTTGGGCGTCTCGATGAACTCGGCGATCAAGACGGCGTTCAGCGCCGCACCGCGCAGCAGCTGGTCGCCCGACACGAACAGCTCGCAGCCGTTCTCGCCAAACACCAAGCTCTTGCGCAGACGACCGGCCTCGATGTTGAACTTCTTGGTCGCGTTCATGGGCATCGGGTACGCGTACGCGGCCACGTCGTCCACAAAGTCGACGCCGTCGGCCTTCGCGAGCAGCTCGCGCGCGCGCGTTAAGTCTACGGGCTTCTCAGTCTCGAGCGAAAGCGCCTCCGAGTGCGCGCGCATGATGGGCACGCGGACGGCCGTGCAGCTCACGAGCAGCTCCGGCTCTTCAAAGATCTTGCGGGTCTCCCACGTGACCTTCATCTCTTCCTTGCTGTAGCCGTTCTGCTGGAACTTGTCAATGTGGGGAATGAGGTTGAACGGCAGTGGGTGCGCAAACACCTTGTGGTCCACAGGCTGGTCGGCGAGCCACGCAGCCGTGCCGGCGCGCAGCTCTTCCATGCCTTCCACGCCGGCGCCGCTCGCGGCCTGGTACGTCGACACGATGAGCTTCGTGATCTTGAACTCACAGTGCAGCGGCCATAACGCCATGGCCGCGACCGCGGTCGTGCAGTTCGGATTCGCGATCAGGCGCGGCACGCTCTTGTTCTCACCCTGCGGGCGCAGCACGTGGCCGTTGATTTCGGGGATCACCAGCGGGATCTCCTTGTGGTACCGGAATGCCGACGAGTTGTCGATGACCACGGGGCCATTCGGGAACGCCGCGAGCTCCTGCGCGTACTGGAGCGAGAAGTCGCCCGAGACCGCGAGGAACACGTAGTCAAGCTTAGAGGCCTTATCCACAGAGAAGAGCTCGATCGCAATGTCGCCAAATGGCGTCGGGACGACCTTGCCCGTGGAGCGCGCCGACGCGAAGAGCACGAGCTTCTTCACGGGGAACTTGCGCTGCGCGAGCACCGTTACGATCTCCAGGCCGACGGCGCCCGTGGCGCCGCAGATGCCCACGGTCTTTCCGCTCGGCGTCGTCATGTTCAGTTGCTAAAGAGAGAGAGAACGAGCGAGAGCGCGAATGGTGTGTGGTGGCCCCGAAATGGAGCTGCTCAACGCTTCAATGTTTGGCTCATTTACCGGACTTGTATTCGATTGGATACAGTACTTCCCAACACGTTGCACAAACACGGGAGGAAGACTCTTGTGGTAGATCGGTGGTCTAAGCTGTACAACGTACTTAATACGGTACGAACAGTAGCAATTTGTCACTCTGTAGACGTGTGTGGCGGTAGTCACGTCAGGATCGCATGTTCAACTTGGGGAGAATGAGCTCTTGACATGTCAACGGCCGGAGCCAAAACTCGCAGACACCAAAAGCTCCTCCTCCTCTCTCTGCTCGAAACGATGTGGGCCACGACGCGCGCGTTGCGCACGACCATCAAGACGCCGCTGACGCGTTTCGCATCGACTGCCGCGGCCGCCGAGAAGCCGCCCCTTGTGCTGATTGAGAAGGTCGACAACTATGCGGTTGTGCGCTTGAACCGCCCGCCGGTCAACTCGCTCAACGTCGAGGTACTGCGTGAATCGCGCAGTTACCCACACCGCATGAGGTTCGATAGCAACTGACGCGGGTGATCTGTATGATGGTTGCTGGTGAGCGCAGCTGCTGCAGGCGCTGGACAAGACCATCAAGGAGCTAGAGGCCGACAAGAGCGTGCGGTGAGAGAATACGCGTCCATTTGGGCCGCCACTGGACAGCGTGTGCTAAGCTGTGCTTTTCTGTTGCAGCGGCATGATCTTGGCGTCGTCCAACCAGCGCGTGTTCTGTGCTGGCCTCGACATCCTTGAGATGTATCAGCCTCTGGTGCGTGTGTCAGATTTTATGCTCACATGTTGTGCATGTGGTTGACCACCATTGGATGTATATGGCCTCAGCCCGCGCGCTTGAAGAAGTTCTGGACCGCGCTGCAGGATGTGTACTTGCGTCTCTACACGTCTCGCCTCGCGACCGTGGCCGCCATCGAAGGCCATAGCCCGGCGGGCGGCTGCCTGCTCGCGATCTGCTGCGACTGGCGCGTCATGACTGCCGGCAAGCCCGTGATCGGCCTCAACGAGACACAGCTCGGCATCGTCGCGCCGTTCTGGTTCAAGGACACGTTCGTGAACACCATTGGCCACCGCGAGGCCGAGAAGATGCTCGGTCTCGGCATGCAGGTGGACGCCAACAAGGCTAAGACCATCGGCCTCGTCGACGAGGCCGCGCCCCTTGAGGAAGTCATGCCGCGCGCGGTCGCGGCCATGGAGCGCTGGCTCGCGATTCCTGGTATGTAACTACCGTATCCTGTTGCATTGTTGTTGTCGCTAACCTAAACGACACTGGTGGTTTGTGCTTTTGCATTGTAGATGCGGCGCGCGTCCAGACCAAGCGCAGCATGCGTCAGGAGACGGCCGACCGTCTCGCGAACAAGCGCGACGAGGACTATGAGCTGTTCAGCGACATGGCCCAGCACGACAAGACCCAGAAGGCGCTCGGCCGGTACCTCGAGTCGCTCAAGAAGAAGTAGACGCGGCTGGAAGCTACAGTATTAGCCGTCCGCCGACCATGTTCATGGCGACGACGAATTCTTCCTGTATAAGAGCACCAAACGTATCCTGTTCTGGAACATTTGAACGGAATGTCACTCTTCCGAGGTTTATGTGTCACTCTTACGAGGTTTATGGCCTAGATCAGCAATGGACGCGCGGATCGCGGAGGGCCTCGCGCGCGGCCGCGTGCAGCTCCGCGCCGGCAAGCGCGCCGCGGCGATCGCGACGTGGAAAGAGGCACTGCGTGTCGCATACGAGACGCAGCACCACGCGGTGGCGTTCGTGCTGAGCAAGAACCTGGGGGACGCGACGCTGGAGACGCCTGCCCACGAGGACGAAGCCGTCGGGTATTTTGACTATGCGCTGCAACTGCTCGAAGGCTGTGGGCTGCGAGAGGACCATGCGTTTTACCCACCGCTGGAGAACGTCGTCCAGTACATCTGGCGGAGGCGACGACGCGCGAAAAAGATCCTGGAGGTGCCGCGCAGCATCAAGGAATCGAGAAATACGATGCTGCCAGTCGATGCGATCTTTGTGGCACCTGAACGGAACAATCTCGACCTCGACGCGTCCAGTGATCAAGACGCAATCGATGAACCTGAGCTCTGTTCGACCTGCGGACAGCCAGGCAGTCGCGAAAACCGGATCGTCGTGGATACAGCGGACGGGTGTTCGTACTGCCAAGCGTGTTTCGATGCGTATTATGCGGAGGCAAACGAGGAAGGCGCGTCACTGTCGTCGCGTGTGGCTCCAGATGGGCTCGCACTTGAGGTGATTAAGGGTGCGCCAGTTCAGGATGAGTCCCATGAAGGCGATCTCAGTTCAGGGTCTGATGAGTTTGCGGATCATGAGCACACGGATTCGGTTGATGACGACCGTTCCGAGGACGTGGACCCAGCAACAACTTTTATGGAGACGGAGACAAGCTCCGAGACGCATAGTGTCCGATCTGGCGTATGCGTCTCCATCGATGAAGCAGTTGATACTCCAACTCAAGAAGATTCATTGGCAGTCAAAGAGGAATCGTTCATCGCAAGGACGCTACCAGGCGAGATCAACAGCCTGCCGCTCTCTCATGTCCAGGAGATGACGATCATACGTACTGAAGCCGCCAAATTCGTCTACAGCATCGAGCAGCTCAAGAGCTTGCGTGTCGTCGGTCAACCGAGCCCGACGGAAGTCGAATCAAGTGCTGTTTCAGTAACCAACGCCAGCGAACAGACCCAGGATAGCCGCCCGTCATCCTCTCGCACGAAGAAACTACCAGGTAAAAGCGTCAAACGGTAAGCACCCTATCGATCCCAGCGTGGCGTTTGACTAAACCGTAATCGATGTTGAAGTTGCTGACAGGTCTCTCTTTTTGTTGCGTGCCATTTCGTAGATCCAACACCGAAACGAAACCAACAGCACGTCCCACCAAGGCTCCTCTTCCGCAGGCATCGCTCCTCCCGTCGCTGGCCGAGTGCGAGGCCATCCGTGCCACGTTGAGCTCGACGCCATCACCATTGCAGTTGGCGTCCGCATTGTTCGACGCTGTTCCAGAAAACCCAGTCGGCGGCGTCGCGGCTTCGTTCGTGGCCGAGCGGCAGCTCTTCACCACAGGGTGCTGATTGATCATTCATCTGCATGTCTATCGCACTCTCCCCATCCCTTCTTGCTCTCCTCCTCCTCCAGTGGCGCGTGTTTCTGAAGCCGCGACTGGCTGGAGAGCTCCCTAATCCCTGGTCCTCAGGGCCGAGGAACTTGTCAGCGTTGCACGAACAACAGCCGGCCGGCCGAGGAGCTGCTCACCGATGTCGCACCACACACGCCGGCACGAGCCACTCAGTACGGTACCGGTACCGTAGCCGCGTTATGTTTAGACCGACTATGTATACAGTATGCTGCGACGCATGGTCCATACATCGAGAGTTGGGCCATCTCTGATATCGATGCATACACGCGCGAGGAGGTCGGAGGTTCCGTACCGGTACTGTGGAGATGGCGGAGGTCATTCTGGGCGGCTTCTCCCATTCCCGGTCCCAGCAAGCCATCCATTCCCTCTCCAAACAGATCATGTATATCACACAACACAGGAGTTAAGCATGCGACATTCGTTTGTAGAGGTATTACAGTACATACATGCGTCGTCCAGGCGGTGGACCATCACTCTCCCAGACCAGCGAACAGAGCTCCTGCTCCTGGTCTCCCCAAACAAGAACGAAGGCCTCCCAGTCCTGCGCCTCCGTTGGTCATTTCAACGGCGAGCGGAGAATCCTCCGGCGGGAAACCAGTCTCTCTCTCTCTGTGCATCTCTCACATTCGCCTCATGCATCCTGCGATGTCCACGGTCGCGGCAGGACCAGCACCCGTCATGGGCGAGAGCGACGCCGACAACGCGCGCAGCGTGCTTTCCTACAACATGCTCATGGACGTGCTCCAGACCAGCAACATTGCCGACGACGAAGAGGTCCGTGTGTGCTGGTGTTCTCTTCGTCTTGTTCCTAAAGCTCAACAATGGAATACATTGGGGGCATATGATAGGCCGTGATGGTGACGCGCATGTCGGTGGACCCGCGCCACGTGAAGGAGTTTGAGCGGATACTGCGCCTGATTCTGAAGAACACACACACGGTCGGCCACGTCTCGACCTGCGTGGTCAAACCGCCGCCCGGGGAATACACCTACACCTCCATTGTACGTCGAACGGCATGCTCCAAGACTAGTAGACCCATGGCCTATCAAATTGCTCACGGTGATGTATGCAGGTCAAATACTCGAGTCTGAGCGCGATGCGCCAGATCTTCCCGAGCGACGAGAACGGCGGGATGGACTTTTACAAGCTCTTCGCGGCGCGGGATTCGCTGCTCGTCGAGCCGCCGACCTACCAGATCGAGGCCGGGTACGCTTCATCGGAAATGTGTATCTAGTGTGCCATCTACACTCAGTCTAACTTTTTTATTAATTGGTTCAACACAGATTTGGGACGTGGATCGAGTCGGACGGCAACACACGGCCCATGCGCGACGACACGGACGAGAATTTGGTGTACAACACGATCCCCAAGCCGTGCTGCGACGACAGCTGCGACAACCCACACGGGCTCAACGTACGCGCGTCGTTTATCGCGCCAACCAAGCACTTCCAGTTGTTCCAACCGCGGTACCAGCGCAACAATAAGAAAGGCGGCCAGAAGAACCTGCGGTGCTTCCCGTGCTGCCGCAACGGACGCCACGTGAGCTCTGGGTTCTGTGGCGATTCGATCCGTGTCCACGTTGCCGTGAGCCGCATCACCGAGTCGGGCGGTATCAAGATCTGCCCGATCTCGTCCACGGCCCCGGCCGTGCAGGCGTACGCGCGCTTCTTGAATCTCGAAGGCGCCTTCGATCCCATGGTGTCCGGCCCCGAGGTCTTCCCTGGCCAAACCATTGAAAAGTACGACTTGCTGCAGTACGTGCGCGACAAGGAGCACGCGTTGAACCCGCTGTTCCCGGGCATTTTGCGCGGTGCGGCCATGGAGTCGACGCTCCAGTCGGCGACGTTTGAGTTCAACGCCGAGTGCAAGGCCTGGCATTACGGCTGGACCGCGCCGCGTGGCCAGGGGCTCTCGGGCAGCGACGCGCAGCACGTCCTGGAGATTCTGTTTTTCAAGCCCATGGGCTCGTACCTGTTTTGCCTCGAGCGGCTGCGGTCCGATACGTTCTCGATCTACTCGAGCCGGCGAGCGAGCCACGCCAGTGTGAAGCCCGAAGCCGAAGCGTACGAGAACGACGATGAAGTCGAAGACGATCGCGGACAGAAGCGGAAGCGAGCACTCACACCGGCGTCGCCGGCGCCTTCCAGTTTGTCGTCGGCCTCGACGGCCTCTTCACCACACGCGAACTACCCGCCTCCAACTCACAACCACAATCACCCTCATCATCACCCGCACCATCATCATGGCCCGAGCCAGAGCCAGACGCATGCGTCGGCCTGGAGCGTGCTGAATCGCCAACATGTGCCGCCTAAGACCTCGCAGCTCGTCGCGCAGCTCAACAAGCAGCAGCAGGCCTTGGACGAGGTCACGTTCAAGGTCGAGCCGGCATCGTCGCCGTCCCACGCCCAACACCAACAGCAGCAGCAGCAGACGTTCGTGGGCGACAATCTGGGCTTGCTGTTTCAGCCACCCGCAGCGTCGATGGAGGGCGGCCATGCGTTCGGCGCCAACGATGTGCACATGCTGCCCGAGTCGGGCGACCTCGTGGACCACATGCTCTTTGCCGACCAACACGAGCCGCGGAGAGTGGTGTCGTCCGAGGAGCTCCCGTGGTCGGAGCTCTACAATCTCTTTGATAACGTGCCGAACATGAGCGAAAATGGCGGCGACGACGCCAGCAGCAACAACGACATGGACGAGGACTCGCCCGCGTCGTCGCCCACGCCCTCGACGTCGTCCGTGGGCGCGGCGGCGATTTTGACATATTTATGAGCCACAAACCAGAAACATGTCGAGAGGGGTTTCGTGTCATGTAAAGAAAAAACGGAATATGAATTTGTCTTTACCGTGCGCTATGGGCAAGAGATGAAGTCGTCCTGCGACTTGTCGAGGCAGTACGTTTCGCAGGGAAGCCTGCCACGCAAAAAGCAGACAGTGACACTGATCGTCAACACCCGTGTGACGCACGAGCAAAATGGGCAAAATGGTCAAATAAATAATGAAAGTCGTTAACTTAGGGGCGCCCGTCGAACCGCCCCACGCCATGTACATCGATGGATGCACAAGTGTACAGCAGCCACACGCCCGCCTCCCTCCCAAGCCGATCACACTACACATAGTCTGCACTGCTCCAGTGCCATGAACATCATAAAAAAAGAGGGCGAAAACCTCCATGAAGCGCCATCGCCAACATCACCCCACCTCGAATCAAGTTGGGGTATGTCGGGCCGGCAATCTCCATTGTCTGTTCTTCCGCCTACGTGCCGAGCACTTCCTTGGCGTGGGCCATGCACCAGCCTTTGCGCTGCGCCCACTTCATGCACTTGGGGTCCTTGCACCGCACGCCGCCGCCGTGGGTGCGGCACAAGTGCTTCAGGTGGGCCTTCTTGCGACACCCTTCGACCGCACAGTACTCGCCGCCGCCGTGGGACTTGCACCGGCCCTTCGACTGCGACGCGCGCGTACACCCGTCAATTTTGCACCGGGAGCCACCGCCGTGGGCGATACAGAGCCCACGGCTCTGGCTGTTCTTCTGACACCCTTCGTACACGCACTGGTGCGCGCCGCCGTGTTTCTTGCACTTTTGATGGGACCGCGCGCGGTTCTCACAGCCCGGGAAATCACACTGGCGCGAACGCGGTCGCTTGGCACTGCCACTAGGCATCGTGGCACTCCCCAACGAGGATGACGGCGCGTGCTGTTGCTGCCGCCGGCTCGCCGCCACGGCCGCAGAGCTACTGGCGCCCAAGGGCGTACTGCTCGACGACTCGCCGTGGTAACTGGAGGATGAACCGGTAGCGCCCTGGCTGCGAGGAGGCACCAACCGCTTGGTCTCAATCGTCGTCGTGCGCGCGAGGTTGCGGAAGCCGCTAGGCGGCAGCGGCGACAGCAGACTCGTCTGCGTGGGCGACAAGAGCCCCGAGGCGCCTAGCTTGCCGTCATTCTCGGACGCGCGGTCCCGCTTCCGGTGGCCCAGATCCAACGACGCGTACGACCGTTCAATGTGGGGCTCGCTGCCGCGTCCTCCTCCGGTCGTCGAATCCATCGAGCCGTAGATGTAGTCAAGATCTCCTTGATTGAGATCAGGAAGCTGCGGGTAGTCCATCTTGAGCTCTTCCTCGGGCATATAGACCTGGCTGGTAGACGCACCGCGACTGTCCGAGGGTGCCGACTCGCTGTCGTAGCCCATGACGTTGGCGCCGCTCGAGCCGTTCCAGAGCGAGTAAAAGCCCGACTCGTAGTCGGCCATGAGGTTCTCCATGCCAAACATCGTCGTCGGTGACGCCAGCGATGTCTGCCGGCTTAGTCCGCCGCCGACCGAGGCGGGACCGTTCGACTCGCTACCGGGCGCGTAGCTGTTGCTTGTGTTCACTGTGAGTCCCGAGGAGCCAACGCCGCCGCTCGCCGACGACCGCTGCGAAAACCACGCGTCGTTGGGAAACTCTTGGGAAGCAGCGCTAGTGGCGGCGCCGTAGCTGTCGTTGGTCTGTTGTTGGGAATAGCCTCCGCTGTTGGTAGTGGCGGTGCTGTGGCTGTACGACTCGGCCGACGACGGCAAATAGGACGCCAACGCGTTGGCGCGCTGCGGGCCGCCGCCACTGCCGGTCAGACCTGAGGAGGAGGAGGACGAAGTGCCGCGCGGCGAGTGCTTGGTTAGTCGCTGGCGCTTCATGGGCGCCTGCCGGTCGTCGTTTCCTGTGGAGTAGTAGTTACCAGACTGGGAGTTCGTCATCGCCGACGCATTGGACGACGAGTTGGACGAAGTAGACGCGACTGTTGGTGCGAGTTGGTCGCTGGTGTTGGAACTGTTGGTGCTGTTGGTCGGGCATAGCGTCTGAAGGCCCGCGGAGCGGCGCTCGCCGCCGGCGGTCGTGCCCAGCGCGCTGTAGCCGCTCGCAAAGTACGGGTTCGCCGCGAGGCTGCTGTGCGGGTGACGCTGCTGCATCATGCGCCACTGGAGCGAGCGGTCGTACGTGCCCATGCTGCTGTTGGAGTTGTTGGAATCAATGTTGGCGCGTCGTGGGATCTCTTCTTCGTCCAACGAAGACGTGGGCGACGGCAAAAGCAGTGTCGACGGCAAGTCCGGGGACGAAAATTCGTCCCACCAACTATTGGCGTCGAGCAGCGGCGGCGAAGAACGGTTCCGGTCGAAACTGTTCCGCGCGGACGCGGAGGAGGAAGACGGCGACGCAGACGGAGCTGGAGCTGCGGGGGGTGCTCGCGCACCGAACGCGGAGATCTGGAGCGACGTCGTGGCCTTCGTCAATGTGGGTCAGCTGTTGGGGGGGCGAGGGGAGGGGAGGGGAGGGAGCCGTGTCCTTCTCACTCACTCTCACACTCTCGTGTCTTCTTCGTCGGTGGCGCGCTTGATGATCTGTCACGCGCTTATCAAATGGAGGTTTCCTTCCGAGGGAGGGCGATCTCCTTTCTTTGTTGGCGTCCCGCGCGGCCGACAGTGATCTGCTGTTGCCGTGCTGCTGCTACTGGTAGGTTGGTGCGAAAGAAAAGGAAAAGATTCTTCTCGATCGGGCCCCGTTTTGTGTTTTTGTTCTCCTCGACCCGGCAGCGCAGGGCAACAAAATTCAAATGCTCTCGTGGGTGCCGACGACGACGGTGAACCCGTCTTTTTGGCCGTGAGGTGGTGGGGAGGTGGCCTGAGTGATGATGACGGTGGGCTCCGAAATGAAGCTTCCTTATTTGTCGGGTTTTGTTCTCTCCTCCGCCCAACGACTCAGCGTTTTTGGTTGTTTTTATGGCCGGTGGCAGCTTTTTTTTCTCTCCCCACTATTCTTTCTTTCCAACCTGGGTTGTTCTGGTTGGGCAGTGTGGGATGCAAGTGACGATGCCTCCCTGGACCCAACACTGGCGATGCCAGGGAGAATGTTGGCCCAAGTGTTAAAATTGGGAAACGATGTCGCCCGAAGGTTGCCCGAATTGCCACTGATGTTGAAGGATGGCCAAATGCACCATCACTCTCTCCCGCTTTGCTAGAGACATGTGGTGCACCTGCGAATTTGGACTCCAAATTGGAGAGCTTCGAAACCGCCATCGCTGATCCTCCCCGAACCCTAAATGAGGGGTCTCGACAGTTCGAGACGGGTCGAACCTATCACAGATAATAATGTTGATGCTGTTGAGGACTCATAAAGCACTTTGAGCTGGTTTTACCTCCTATATCCAATATCTGGGTACATTTCAATACGCTCGAATCAAATTGACTTTTGTTGCGTACACTCGTTTTTCTTCCATGACGAGACTCGTTTCTGCACCTGCGCCGCTTGTCTGTCACACGCACGCTCCAACAACTGCTGCAGCCCCGCAGCTGACAACGAGCAGCTCCGGTCCGATTTCGGGAAAATCTTCAGCGAGAAACTGGATGCTTTGAGCAACAGCTTTGGGGCCGAACGACCTTCAAGGATCGCAGAGCCGAACAGCGTTCCATGCTTCAGCTCTGCTTCAGCTTCAAGCCGAGACGGAAGAAATCGAGATCTTGAGCGGATGCATGGGATCATTCTGGGTCTGTGTCGGTTCCTGTCGGCGGACGGATACCGTAAATTTCAACACGTATGCAATTGGTGGGGGCGAAATGTGTGAGAGGTGCTGAGTCCCTCCATGTCTTCGTCGCATGGGATTGTGTGTGGGCGGAGGAGGAGAGCTCTGCGTTCGTTTTGTCCACGGTGTGTGGAGGCGAAACGTGAAGCGACGCGCGTTGCGTCACTTCAACACGCCACTGAATCGTCGCCGATGGGAGCTCAGTATCCTGGAGATGCCGGCGACGCTTCGTCGCACCTTCGTCCGCAGCATGGGGCGCACTCGCAGAAAGGTCTGCTCCTTGGAAGACACCTTTCGAAAACTCTCACACTGGACTCCATCACGCCATATTCGACTCTCGGCCAAGATTCCTGCACAGCAATGCGGGGGAGAGAACTGTTCCGGCGCGTGGGGTGGGAATGTTCTTGCCGTGGTGAGCGTTGAATGCCACTATTCCCCTCTGGCTGCGGAACAACTTTCAGTGGGACACGTTGCGTGGCGTGCCGCGTACAGTACGGTACCGTAGCGTTTCGTCGGTGGGTGTCTTCACTCGAGCATGCTGTCGATGACGGGACGGTGGAGACACGCGCGGAACCTTCGCACCTGTGTCGTGAATGGGTGAGCTACTAGCCAGTGCCAACACATATCCAACGTTGAAGCCATGATTTCTGTGAACATTCTAACCGCAATGCACGTGACACTGGCATTGCCACTACCATTTCCATAACTTGTTCCTATCACGGCGCTTGCTGCCACACCGACCGCGTCTGTGTGACACAAGTAAACTTTTACCGCCAGTGCGTCAGCGATGCCAAGTGCTGCACGAGCGGAATGCCCTGCACTTTGAAGCTAGCGAGCACGGCCTTCTGCTTGTTGGCTCTCTCCACGGTCCATCTAGACAGCACACACACAAGTTGAGTACTTGATGACCACCCCATCGATCCACCACAGCAAGTCTCACCTTCGACGCGCTCGACGGAAATGAGTTCGATGCTCTTTCAGCAGCTGCGAGTGCGAGACGTCGGCGCGGGAGTTGAGGATATCCTGTGAGATAAAATGTAAGAACTCGACTCATGACAAAAAAGGGGAGAGCACAAACAGAATGGACCTTGAGCTCAAGAGCGATTGGGTTTGGCCGCGTACGTTTCTTGGTCGGTGAGGATTCCGACGAGGTTGGGCTCTGCATGTAGTCAACGATCGTTAAATACGCCACCTAACGACCCACAGTTGCTGAGGATTGCGCGCCGCCTCACGTACCATGAGAAGCTCAAACTGCGCCGTGAGTGCCTTCTGACGTTTGCTATTCGTATCACAGAAACACAACCCATCTTAGTACGTTTTGGATCGCCTCGGGAGAATCACCAGACTTCCTCAAACGCACCGTAGCTGTGCAGTCGGTTCTTCGCCATACGATGACAGCTTCTTGCGGGTCTACGATAACCACCAACATCACCATGTATCCCCCCATCCATGTGGACATACACGCAATCGCACTTCTTTCGATCTTACCGCATCGTGCGGATTCCCATCGCCTCCTCCTTCCACCGTCGCTCCGCGTGTGCGCGAAGCACTCAGCAGCATGAGCTCCTCAGCGACGCGGAACGTCTCATCGTCGGCGAGCGGCGTCTTGGGATTGTTGCGTGCGCGCGAACGGACGGTCGGCGTCGCGATGTCTACCATAATGACCGTAATTGTGTCGCGCCGCTCTTCGTGGGTCTGAGGATTTCTTAAGAACAGGGACGCTGATGGCGTGACGCTTGATTACACGCGTAGTGAGGGGGTCTTGAGGGGGGGAGTGAGCTCAGAGTCGTCGTCGGCGCGGTCGTCGGCGGAGCTGCTCGTCTGTGATACCCGCTTTTCGGTTTGTTTGCAGGTTTGAATTTGGAACGCAAAATTTGTATGGGCCGCCCCCGCTCTTCGGCTCAATACAAATTTCAAGTATGGCCAACTCCCCGCCAGGTCAGACCCTCCCTGGACGCAAACCCCCAGAGATACCGACATATGTCGCAAACGGAGGGTATTCATGTGAGAAGCAGCCATTGTCCTTATTGAAACGAACACTAAAATTGTGTTAGCGGGTAAACCTGTGGGTTGTCCGAATTTTACCCGCGTTTTTTGTTTGTCGGGCGGGTTACGTTTCGCGGGTTTTGGCCGCATCGAAACCGTGATGGGTTACGATTATGTCTCCATGATTCTCTTTGAAACAGGGAGACAAATGGACGGAAAACTGTCCCTTGGGGAAAATGTGATGTTGTTGCTCTTCTCTCGTCCTCGCTGAATGTCTGTGTGTGTTGGGGGATCTTGATCTTGATAGCGTTCGGGTCTTAAATAGCGGATTCGTGGGGGCGTCGGAACGCGCGCGCCGGGCGCTTCATCGCCGC
The DNA here is from genome assembly GCA_023337735.1 of Pythium biforme. Classification (NCBI taxonomy): domain Eukaryota; phylum Oomycota; class Peronosporomycetes; order Pythiales; family Pythiaceae; genus Pythium; species Pythium biforme. The sequence continues at coordinate 36,958 of JAADXJ010000069.1, read as the reverse complement.
GTTGTCATTGGTCGGTGGAGGCGGCGACGCCGAGGTCGCCGACGACGACGCCGGCGACGGTGGCGGCGATGCCAGCAGCGTAAGCTGGTGCTTCGAGTGCGTCATGCACATGCCCTGGCGCTGGGCCCACTTTTCGCACTCGGGCAGGCTGCACTTGGCGCCGCCGCCGTGCTTGCGGCAGAGGCGCTTCAAGTGGGCCTTCTTCTCACATCCGGGGACCACACACGGGCGCCCGCCGCCGTGCATCTTGCACTTGCCGTGGCTCTGCGCGGCGCGCGTGCAGCCATTCTCCTGGCAGCGCGAGCCGCCGCCGTGGCGGATGCAAAGCCCGCGCGACTGCACGCTCTTGGTGCAGTTCGGCGCCGAGCAGCGCTTCGAGCCGCCGTGGCGTTTGCAGCGGTTGAACGCGCGCGCCTGGCTCTTGCAGTCGTCCACGCAGCACAGCTTGCGGCGGTCCGCGGAGAACTTGGTGTGGTCTTCTCCGTCGTCGTCGTCGTCGAACGCGGCCGCGAGCGAGTCGTTACCTTTCCCCAAAAGATGATGGTCGCGCAGGCTCGGCGGCAGCAGCATGCGCGGCGGGCCAAAGCCGTTCAGCGGCGACACGATCGTCGTGCGCGGCATCGTAATGGCCGTCGGCGGCGTCATGAGCGATGCGTGGTTGAATAGGTTCGACACTTCCTGGATCTCCATGGCTGCGCTGGGCACGTCGCCTGCGCCGCCGGGCAACCCTGTGGTCGAGAGATCGTCGTCGGGCTCGTCAAAGGCCGAGTGCGCGGCGATCGCGCCGCCACCGAACGGGAACGGCACCATCATGTGCGCGGCGACGGCGTGATCCGAGTGGGCGGAAGGAAGAGACTGGTAAGCTGTGTGAGAGAAGGAGAGAGACAGAGTGGTGTGAGGTCCCAATCATCTCAAGTCAAGAGAAAGCCATCACCATCAGCAATCAAAGGTACGTACGCTCAGAGAACTGGTCGATGGCGCCACCGCCGCCCAGGTCGTGGTCTGAGGGAAGCGAGGACGAAGATGCGGACGGTACGCCTTGTGTCATGGGGTACGCCGGGTAGCACCCTCGTGCTGTCGTGGCATCCGACTGGTTCGTTGAGTGCACGCCTCCTGTTCCGTGGGTTGCAGGGAATAGCTGCTGGAGATCGACGCTGGTGTGCTCGTCAAACGGTTGCATCTCGAGCGACGGCTGCAGCATGTAGCTGCCCGCATTGGTTGTCGTTGTCGGGCCTGCACCGTCGAGTGTCATCATGGCCAAGTCGCTCGCGGCAGTGCCTCCTCCGCTCCCACCAACGCCCGTAGGGTCCACGTCTTGCATGGAGAACGTACTGCCGTCTTGGGGCATCGACGACGATGGACCGTACATGCCCGTACACGGCATACGCTCCGAGAAGATACTCGCCATGCGACCGAGGTGCGTGTCCGGGTAGCGCATACTGGTACCACTATTGTCGTCCATCTTTATATCAAACTTGGGCTCGTCGTCGAGGCTGTTGTTGTCGCTGGGGTGGCTGTCATCGAGTGCCTCTGGTCGCATCAACTCCGGACGGTGATGCCGACTCGCGAGCTGGAAGAACGGTGAGGACGCCGAGCTGGCGGCGACGTCGGCCCAGTTCATGGACCCTTCGTTGTTGGTGACGGAGCTGATGGTTTTGTTGGTGGCGAGGCCGACGGTGCGCTTGCTGCCCCGAAACGGAGGCACGAAGCCCTCGCGGAAGTGATCGCCCAACAGGATGGCTGGATCTTTTGATTCTTTTCCCAGATTTTGCACCGGGAACGCTGGACGCGGAGAAGGGAAGTGGGGGAGTGGGAAAGACGCTGGATGGGTCACGACCCAAAACGAGGCAATGACTGAATGAGCAGGGTCGAACCCAGCGGAAATCCCAGAAGCCCTCCAGAAGTGGAGGACATTGGGGAGGGGAGCGATGTCCTCCAAGAATGCTCTTAATTCTGGACGGCGTCACGTCCCAGAGCACGCCCACCAGCCAGCGCCATCTTCGTGAAATCTACGAGATCAAAAACCCACTGCGCCGAGAGTACACCGTTGTCGGCATTCCAGACGACGAGAGCGTCGCGTCCCAACCGTCACATCCACTGCCATAGGAACTGACAGCTAAGGGGACATGAGACGTAGCGTGAGACCGGAATGCCATTCGCCGAGAAGCGTGTCAATTTCATTTCGTCCAACGGCATACCAGTCCACCTCCGAGCAGCGTCTCGTCCCAGAGAGCTACCAGCATCCACAGGCATATCTTCCCGTCATGGCTCCACCGAGAAAGATCGCGCGGCTCAGGTCACTAAAGTGAATAGTGGCGGGCTAGGGGTTTGAACTTTGGTTTTTGGCTCAATGTACTGATCTGTGTGATTTATGAACCCCACGATTCCTGGCGTTGGGCGAGCACGATTGGAAAGATGCTGCGGCCACGGATGCTGCGCCAATATGGCGCGCTTCTCGACGCTTCCGCGCGGTCGCTCGGGGCCACGACGTCCCATCGACCGCACATGCCAATCGGTGATGCGCTGCTGCGTTCGCAGGCGTTCCACTCGTCCAGTTTGGCGCAGCGCGTCGTGCGCTACGGCCGTTTGAGTGACAGCTCTCCGTTGGCGCTCAAGCCACTTCGTGTCGCGGCCCCACACGCGCTGTGGGTGCGCAGCACGTCCACCGACAGCCAGCAGCAGAAGGCAGAGACGAACGAGGTCGGCGCGTTCAAGCTCGAGAAGGATACGTGGGCTGAGCGTCACGCGCCCAAGTGGATGGTGCCTTACATCCAGCTCTCACGGATCAACCGCCCGGCAGGTATGGATACCCAAAGAGCTCATCGTTCTTTGTTGAAGAGCTCCAAACATGCTGACTTTGAGTATATGATAGGCGCGTACATGCTGCTGTGGCCGTGCATGTGGAGCATCTCGCTCGCTGCGCCCGCGGGCCAGTTCCCGGACCTTGGCATGCTGGCGTTGTTTGGCACTGGCACGCTCATCATGCGCAGCGCCGGCTGCACGATCAACGACATGTGGGACAAGGACTTTGACAAGCAAGTGGAGCGCACGAACCAGCGACCGCTCGCCTCCGGTGCACTGACCTACCCGCAGGCGTGGACGTTCTTGGCGCTCCAGCTCAGCGCCGGGCTCGGTGTGCTGCTGCAGCTCAACTGGTACAGCATCGCGCTGGGCGCGTCCTCGATGGCCCTTGTGGTCTCTTACCCGCTCATGAAGCGCGTGACGTACTGGCCGCAAGCCGTACTCGGGCTCACGTTCAACTTTGGTGCGCTTTTGGGCTGGTCAGCCGTGCAAGGCTCGTGCGCATGGCCCGTCGTGCTGCCGTTGTACGCCGGCGGCATCGCCTGGACGCTCGTGTACGACACGCTGTACGCACACCAGGACAAGAAAGATGACCAGCACATTGGCGTGCGCTCCACGGCGCTGCTGTTTGGGGACAACACCAAGCCCATCCTCAACGCGTTCTCGGCCGCAGCCATCGCGGGCTTTGGCACGGCCGGGTACATGGTCGGGCTCGACTGGCCGTTCTACGCCGGGCTTGCAGGCGGCGCGGCCCACTTGGCCTGGCAGGTCAACACTGCCAAGCTCGACGACCCGATCAACTTGCAGACTCGCTTTGCTTCAAACAAATGGTTTGGTGCGCTCATGTTCGCGTCGATCGTCGCCGGCAAAGTGATTTAGAGAGCGAGCAACAGAACAAGGAGTCTATTGGAAAAGGTCGATATTCAAACAACCGCAGAGTGAGAAAGAGAGAGGTGAAGACTCTTGCATTGTCGCTGGTCGATTGTTGCCAAACGGACTCGTCTCTCGGAAGGATAAAAATGGTTTGTGAATTCATCACTTGCCATCTCCCCAGCGAAAGGATATGCAGCCGAGACAAGTCTGCCGAGTGCGTTTAACGAATCAGAGACGCGAACAACGCTTGTTGTTACTTGGTCTTGCTCTTGGACTTGGACGGGATCGTGAACACGTTGATGCCGAGCACGCTCTTGACCTCCCAAACGACCGTGATCACGATGTGCACGTAGGCCACGAACGAAAGAAAAAAAAACTCCTTGACCCACAGCGCCTCGTTGATGTGGTCGTAGATGCCCTCGTACATGCTGAAGCCGCAGTGGGCGGCCACGTAGAAGATCGGCACGAGCGTCTTGCGGAACGGGTGGTACTCCTCGCCGCACAAATGCGCGAGCATCAAGTGAAGCACGAGCTTGCTGTTGAGCAAGCCGATCATCCAGAGGAACGTGCGCGGGTACATCAGGAAAATGCCCGAAGGCGAGCAAAGGCCCCAGACGCCGGCCATCGTGTTCAAGATGAAGAATGGCGTCGTGCGCGTGAGCGCGACCATGATCGAGTCGTTGTTCAAGCGCACGGCTTTGTACACGTTCACAGCGCTTCACGGTAGCAAAGACTATCAGTTTCCCCCCATCCATCGAACACGAAACGCGAAGTGTACGTACTTGACGCCAATCGTCGGAGCCGCAGCGATGACGGTCGCGAGTACGAACAGCGTGTTGTTCTGGATGCCAGCAATGGACTCGGCCGTCCAGAACGCCGGGCCCACGACGGCCGTAAAGAGCTTGATGAACACGCCGATGAGGATGCCCTCGGTCGGGCCGTTGATGATCGGCAGCGAGAGCAGTCCAGAGTAGTACTCTTCCCACGTCGCACAAAAGAACACGGACTGCGCGCTGAGGAAAAACGCCAGCGCCTTCCAGGTCGGACCGACCTGGATCACCGAGAACATGGTCATCGCGCCGACCGAGACGTTGAGAGCGTCGCATCCATGGTCAAAAAGCAGACCCAGCGGCGACGATGTGCCCGTGCGGCGTGCCTGCTTGCCGTCCAGGTTGTCGAGCGTCTGGTACGCGAACAGCGCCACGGCCGCGAACACGTACACCCAGCGCGGCGCCTCGCCTTCGAAGAGCGGGCAGTAGTACGCGAACAGCGCGTGCGAGATGCCGACGCAGATCAGGCCCAGCAGCGTGATCTACAATACGAATCAGAAGTGAGCCATTTGGGCGGGAACCGTTGAAAGGACACAGACGTACGAGGTTGGGCGCGAGCCAGAGCGGCAGCAGCTCGACGAGGAAGTTGTTCATGGGCGTGAGCACGTGCTTGTAGATGAGCGAGTTGTCGGCGCCGTGGTACTGGTACGTCAGCAGCTTCTCCGAGCCTTCGTACGACACGTACTTGCCAAAGTACATGTGCTTGCCGTCCGTGACCGAGCGATGGCGTACGCGCTTCTTGAGCGCCTGCTGCTCCTGCTGGCGGCGCGGCGACGCGAGCGCCATGTCCGAGTCGGAGAGCGACGAGTGGATGCGACGCAGCGGCGGGGTCAGCGGGGCCATCTTTCAGGGAAACGAGAAAATGAAGTCGGGACGGGGAATGAGGCAGAGGGAGAGAAGTGGATGCAGAGGGGAGGGCAGCGCTTGCGGTGTGTCCCTCGCGCGTCGACCGGATGGATGCACTGGTCGTGGAGTGGGTCCGCCCTGTGGCCGTTTGATACACCTGACCCCGCGAGGACTCCTGAGGAGGAACGAGCGGATCAGCTGGCCAGGCGGACAGACACAGGAGATCACATTCATGATTGGTTGAAACTATATGTAAAATATTTGATTGACTGAAATAGAAGCAGTCTGTGTCTCCATTGGCTGAAAGATGGTTCCGAGAGTGGCGAGATGAGTTGCATGTCTATTTTGATAGTTGAAGTTTGGGAAATTGTCTACCAAAGTAGACATTGTATCACGATGAGGCTACTATCGTATTAAGGGGATCTTGAGAGTACGGTATTTGAACCGTTTTTTGGTCCGCATCTCTTGCAACCCAGAGCTTTTTAGGGAAAATTCCGATTTTGGACCGGTATTTTTTAAAAACCAACTCGGAATCGGAGCCGAAATATACCTCTATTTGGCAACCAATGACGCTATTTACTGGGTCGCTGCGTTCCCCAGAGGCGCTGTGGCGCAAGCGCCTTCGTGCTCGCATTGTCCATACCATGTGCGCTGGGTCGGCATACGGCAGTTTGCACTCCACGTTTGCTTCACCTCAGCCCCCCTGCGAATCGCAGCCATACCTCCAAGCCATTGTATTATAACAGGTGGGTTGCTACTTAAATGGGGATGGCTCTGATTCCGAATTAGTTTTAGAATACGGGTCAAAAACGGATTTCCCCTTTTTTGATCCAGGACGTCGAAGAAAGTGACGAAGCCGCGCCGTGGCCGACTACAGCAATGCGACTGCGAAACCACGCACGGCGCCGCGCCACAACGCGCTCCACAGCGACCACCACACACGGGCTAGATGCTCCCACGCATGGCGCTCAACCCACCGAGCGACGCGCGTTGGAAGCGCCTCAATCGCCGCTAAACTCGCCTCAGGAGAACATAGAAAGCCGGCGGCGTACCCATGTCGAGCGACCCGCTGGAAGGATGGAGAAGCGCCCACGCATCGATAGACGCGAGCCATGCGCGCTGGAGAATAGGTGCGTGTAGCACAGTTAGACCCGCTGTGGCCCGCGGTATCTAACCCCCCTTTGCGACTAAAACACAGCGACCGGATGGAGGAGGAGGACATGGATTCCCCGCATGATGACAACGAAGACTCCCCCGCGAGCCCTGGCGGTCTTACCACGCTTTCGAGGAAAACACCTCACGTCCCTCGACAGGCCACACTGTCGGACAGTCTATCGGACGATCGTCTAAAGGCCGGTGTCGCAACGAGCTACTACTGCCTGTTGCAAACGGCTTTCGCGCAGGAAGACCGCATTGACGAGACGAGCTGGCTCACGAGCACGCTCATCGACCTCATGCTCTGGCGGCTCGCGACGCAGTACGCCGATGTGCACTTTCTCGCGACCGACTTTTGCCACCTCCACCTGCCCTCGATCCCAGCAAAGAAGCGATCGGCGTCCCGGGTCTACGCCATCCGCGACGTGGTGGGCCGTAGCGTCGAGTGCCCCAGCGCGCGGCCCATCGTGTTTGTCGCGAACGTCGGCCGCATCCACTGGAACTTGCTGCGCGTCCAGTTCCACCCGCACGCCGAGCTGCAGCTCTTTGAGCCCATGGGGTACGTTGGATACTACGGCACTGTCGGCCTTTGCGCTCGCCAGGAACTGACGTGGTTGTTTGTCTAAAGACGGCTGTCGTCGCGGTCGGGCATCTCGTATCGCTCGGTGCCTCGGTGTGTGATCGAGTGGCTGGACGCGTGCTACCCGCAGGAGAAGAGCTGGATCACGCGTAGCGTCAGTGCGATCACGCAGCCGCAGCAAGTCAGCGGCTTTGACTGCGGCGTCGCGTGTCTCTTGTATGCCGACAAGTGCGGCCAGGGCCAGCCGCGCGAAGCCATCAACGCGTCCACGGACCAGCACGAGATCACGACGTTCCGCTCCGAGCTCCAGCGCCAACTGCAGAGTGAACTGCTGCCGCACGCGCGAGCCGGTTGAGTGATTGGGCGATGGATAGACGGAGGTGCCCACTGTATATAGCTAAGTAGAATACGCAGACTGTCCCTCCCTTCCGGGCGTGAGAGAAGACCATAAGCGTGTTCTTTTTGAGCCTGGCACGTGTTCACGGCAGTCTTCGTGGAAGAATGAACGGGTCCAGGCCGCTCAACACAAAACACGGAGGACGTGGGGGCACCATGAGGAGGAAGTGTGACTGAGAATCCAGTGTGGTACGTTTCTCCACGAGCAAGCTTTTCGTTTCAGGTTTTCCGTTTTTTTCTGGAACGCGTTTTCGTGAATAGCAGTCCGCACAACGGCTTCGTAGGGCGTTTGCATGGTCCCATCGATCCTGGCTTTGGTGCTGCCAAGACGTTTATTTTCAGGCTCAGAAAATAGGAGGGAAGGTGCGCTCGCGCAGCGTCGCGTGGCCGCCTGGAGGGGCCCGATCGGTCGCATGTTGGGATCCGTTGACGCCTCTGACGGGTGGTTTTGCCTTAGCTGGCCGCCTAGTGTATACCTTTGGGGAGCATGGCCGAGGCACCCGAGACTTCCATTTCCTAATCCTCACGCCCACCCCCGCGTCGCTGCCCACTCGCCCGCCGCTATCTAAAATGACGCGAGATGCCACAACGCTGCCGCGCCTGACCGTGCGTCCATTGCACCACCAATATGAGGCGCGTTTGTCCAAGGCTGCCGACGAGAACTCGGCGCCCGAGCGTCTTCGTCCGCGGAGTTCATCCTCAGGCCGCAGCCCGCTGCCCCACAAGAACCCCAAGCGGTCCAAGCACATTTACAGCGACCGGTTCATCCCGTCGCGACTCGCGACCAAGCTTGATACCGGCTTTGACCTCCATCCGGAGCCAACGCGCTCCGAAGGTTCCAGCAACCAGAGCTCCCACGACGCGAACCACGTCGACGCGCCGTCAAACACGGACCCTCGCGCCAGTACGATCAGTGGCAGCGGCTCGACTACCTCGGGCGCGTCGTCCAAAGATGTGTACGGCAGCCACGTGGGCGCGCACTACTCGATGCTGCTAAAAAGCGAACTGCTCGGGCTCGAAACGCCCGCGCGGAGCCACCCGATCAACTACTACCTCTCCACGGACGAGACCGACTTTTTCGACCCGTTTTCGCCGCCCACGGCGCGCGCGATGATGAGCGGTGCCAGCGCCTTTAACTTTTCTGGGTGGAGTGCCACGGGCGCCAGCGGAAGCGTCGGAGCGCGCAGCAGCGTGCTGGGCCGCTGTGCGCTGTCCAGCATCGGCTCGCAGAACCTCCTGCGCTTCAAGGCGCCACGGCAGTCGTTCCACGGCGACGTCAAGACGTCGATCCCGTTTTCGGGTCTATCCAGTGGGTCGTCAGCCCGCATCGGCGGCGGCGGTGCGAGCGGCTCGAGCTACTCGCGCCGCAAGTTCCCGAAAACACCGTTCAAGGTGCTCGACGCGCCGTCGCTACAGGACGATTTCTATCTGAACCTCGTCGACTGGTCGTCGTCAAATGTGCTCGCCGTGGGGCTCGGCGCGTCGGTGTACTTGTGGAGCGCGTGCACCAGCAAAGTGACCAAGCTCTGTGACCTAGGCGCCTCGGATCTCGTCACGTCGGTCGCCTGGAGCCAGCGGGTACGTTTAGACTCCTTACCACATTGGATCCACCGCCACAGCTCACTGATACTGACATGCCTTGTTTCTAGGGAACACACCTCTCCGTGGGCACCAACAGCGGCGAAGTACAAGTGTGGGAAGTCGCTTCGGGCAAGAAGATCCGCACCATGGGGTCCGTCTCTTGTCTTCCGGGATGATATATCAGATGAGACGAAAAGGCTCACAGATAGTTTGTGCTGTGACACAGTGGCCACGTCGCGCGCGTGGGCACGCTCGCATGGAACTCACAGCTCCTCGCCTCCGGCAGCCGCGATCGCACGATCTACCTGCGCGACCTCCGCGCGGCCGAGCCGTTTAGCCACCGGCTCACGGGCCACAAGCAGGAAGTGTGCGGGCTCAAGTGGTCGTTCGACGACAACCAGCTTGCCTCGGGCGGCAACGACAACAAGCTGTTTGTGTGGAGCCTCCACGCCGCGTCCTCAGGTCTGTCAAACGGCGCGGCGTCGCTCCCCGTGGTTCGCTTTAGCGACCACACGGCCGCCGTCAAGGCCATCGCGTGGTCGCCACACCAGCACGGGCTGCTCGCGTCGGGCGGCGGCACGGCCGACCGCTGCATCCGCTTTTGGAACACGCACACGCAAACGGCGCTCCAGGCCGTAGACACCGGCTCGCAAGTGTGCAACCTCATGTGGTCCAAGAATGTCAACGAAGTCGTGAGCACGCACGGGTACTCGCTGAACCAGATCATCGTGTGGAAGTACCCGACCATGACCAAGCTCGCGACCATGACGGGCCACACGTTTCGTGTGTTGTACCTCGCAATGTCGCCCGACGGACAGACCATTGTCACGGGCGCCGGCGACGAGACGCTGCGGTTCTGGAACGCGTTCCCGAGCAACAAGAGTAAGTCCGGCGGCGGCGGACGCCTCGGCGCCGGCATGATGCTGCCACTTGGTGGCAGCAGTGAGATCCGATAAAACAGGAAACAAACAGAATGTTTTAAATTACAGCGGCATCGATCTATCTCTTGCCACCGCGGCCTCCTCCGCCACGGCCTCCTCCGCCACGACCACGGCCTCCGCCACCGCCACCACGTCCTCCGCCACTGCGTCCTCCGCCACCGCGTCCTCCGCCACCGCGTCCTCCGCCACCACGTCCTCCGCCACGGCCTCCTCCACCACGACCACGGCCTCCACCGCCGCCGACGCGGCCGGCCGACTTGTACTTCTTGCCGCCGTCGTTGTCGTTGTCGTCGTCGCCACCGCCTTCGCCGTCGTCGTCGTCGCCGTGGCCGTAGCGCTTGCGCTTGCCGCCGCCGTTTGCGTTCATGTCCTTGAGCTCGATCGTAGCCATGCGCTGGGCCTCGTTCACGCGCTCGAGCATGACCAGCACCGTGTCTTCCTCGCACGCGTACGGGTCGAGCTTCGTGCCCAGCAAGTGTTCAATACGCTGGTAGAGCTCGACGTCGTACTGCGTAATGCACGAGATCGCGACACCAGCACGGCCGGCACGGGCCGTGCGGCCCACGCGGTGGATGTAGTCCTTTCCGTGGGTCGGGATGTCGTAGTTGATCACGACGTCGACGCTCGGGATGTCGAGACCGCGCGACGCGACGTCCGTGCACACGAGGATGTTGCGGCTCTTGGCCTTGAACTTGTTGAGCGCGCCGAGGCGGTTGGGCTGGGTCATCTGGCCGTGCAAGCAAATCGCCTGGAAGCCCAGGTTGCGCAGCATGAGCGTGACCTTTTGGGTCCCGTTGCAGGTCGCCGAGAAAATGAGCACCGACTGGCCCGCGACTTCGTTGAGCACGTAGGCCAGGTAGCAGTCCTTGTACTTGGCCGGCACAAACAGGTAGTGCTGCTTGAGCGTCTCGGGCGTCGCAAACTTGTGCGTGATCTCGACCTTGACCGGGTTCTTGAGCGACGCGCGCTGGAGCTTGGCGACCTTCGAGGTCATGGTCGCGCTGAAGAGGTACGTGTTGCGCTCCGCGGGCATGAGCTGCACGATCTGGTTGATCTCTTCTTCAAAGTCCATGCTCAGCATGCGGTCGGCTTCGTCCAGCACGAGGTACTTCATCGTGCGCAGCGAAAAGCCCTTGGTATTCTCCAAGTGGTCGACCAAGCGACCCGGCGTCGCGATCACGATGTGGGGCTTGCGCGCGAGCGCGACTTGCTGGTTCATCATGTCGATGCCGCCGACAATACACGCGCACTTGAGCCCAATGGACGCGCCGAGCGCCTCGAACTGTTCGCTGATCTGGTACGCCAACTCGCGCGTGGGCGCGAGCACGAGCGCAAAGAGGCGCTGCGGGTTCTTGAGCAGCGTCTGGAGGATCGGGATCACGAACGCGCCCGTTTTGCCAGAGCCAGTCTCGGCGAGGCCAATGATGTCGCGACCGGCGAGCCCGTGCGGGATCGACTGCTGCTGGATCTTGCTGGGCTTGTCCCACCCGACCGCGCGGATCGCCTCGCAGATCGCGGCTTCCACGCCGAGCTCCTCGAAGCTCTTGTCGCCGCTAAAGCCTTCGTCCGTGGCGCCAGTGGCCGCGTCATCGGCCACGACAATGGCGCCTTCGGTCGGGGTCTCGACCTCTTCGTCCTCGATCGCTTGCTCCTGCGGCCGCTTGGTGGTTTTGTTGGTTTCGTTGGATTTGTTGGATGTGTTGGATTTGTTGGCGTTGGTAGGCGTCTTGCCCGCGGCGGTCTCCTGCGGCTTGGCCATGGTGTGCTGCTGCTCCGAGAGATGCGGTGTGGCGAGTTGTTGGCGTCGCTTCGAGCACAGGCGTTCGCTGGTCAAAAATGCAAGATGGTTGGTTGGTCCGGTTGGTGTTTGGTGTTGGTGTATACTTGGTATACTTCCACGTCGAGGGTATACGTGCGTGCCATACCGGTAGAAAATACCGGTAATTGTGGGTGTGTTGGTCGCCTCCCCCCCACGTGTTTTGGCGCCGTTTCCATTTTGGCTCGCGGAAGAGAGAGCAGGCGACAGTCGACGAGCGCCATCCCACTTCGCGCCCGATCTTCGCACTCTGTTGCACGCCCACAGCGACGCGCTACGTCCCCATACAGACCACCATCCGAAAGCCTGCGCTTGTCCGCGTCCGCTCGTGTCGGTCGCAGCGCCCACCGGTCCCTCGAAGCCTAGATATCGCTCGGTCAAGATCCCCCATCCATGTCGAGACGCCCGGGCTCGGTGCAGCCGCAGGCGCCGTCGCCCCTGACGGCCGCGACCGGCCATGCCAGCGCGTCCGCTGCGATCCCGCCGGCGCACGTGGCGCTGCGTGGCTCCCCCAACACAGGGAGCGCCACACGCAAGAACTTTGGGCCGCCGACGCTGCAGAGCGACACAGTCGTCTTCCAGGCCGCCAAGATCCCGCTCTCGTCGGCGCGGCGCGCGCCTACGCCGGGCTCCACAGGGCGCGGGACGTCCGCGCGGACGGGCGGCGCCTACAGCAGCGCCCGTGAGATCGATGCGCGCCGCGGCGGCGCGTATGGCCCTCCGGCAGGAGCGGCGTATGATCGCCCGCCGTCGCCGCTGCGGCACCACGCGCCCACCGAGATGGCGCATCATCACATGGGACACGCGCGTGGTGCATCGGACATGGCGCCGCCGCAGCGCCGTCCACGGAGTCCGCCGTTGCGAGACCGTGCGAGCGTCGAGATGCCGCGCGGCCATCCACGCGAGATGAACGGCTCGACACCGCCGCGTGGCGCCTCTATGAACCACATCCAGCGAGACACGACAGATTTTGTGCAGCTCGTGGAAGACGCGGCCGCTGCAACTCCCGCTCCTCGGTCACGTGCGCCGCCGTTGGATCCAGCGAGCGGAGGTGGCACCCAGCGGGCGCCGAAGCGACCCGCGCAGCGTCCGTCCAGTGCCGACAGCAAAGGAAGCAATGGTGCGCGCAGCGGCGTGATCCGACTCACGGTGCGCGTGATGAAGGACGGTGACAAGCTCGGCTTTGGCATCCGGAACGACTCGAACCGGAAGCTCAAGGTGTCGACACTCCAGACCAACTCGACGGCCGCGAAATCGACGCTCAAAATAGGTGACACGATCTTGTCGGTGAACGGCATCGATCTCACGGACATGGGCTTTTTGGAAGTCATCCAGCAGCTCAAGGCCACCAAGCCCGGGGAGCTCGTGTTTGACATTGAACGCTCGCTCGACGAGGACGAAGCGATGAGCGGTGCTGAAGGAAGCCAGCAAGGTGAGACCATGGACCTTGACTCGCCTCTGAGTGTCGCGGAGAAGCGGTTCGGCCCGTCCGCGACACGATCCAGTCCAGGACCGGCAACACCGCAGCAACAGCAGCAGCCACTGTCACACCGTCGTCCAGAGCCGTCCGACATGATGCCAACTGCTCACCGAGGCACGCCGACGCCGCCTGGGTCCCTCGTCCAGCAGAGAGGGCCTCCCTCACGTGAACGAGTGGCGATTGGCGCTCCAGTTGTGACGGCTGGGACTGGACGGGATCGAATCCCCCCGCAGTACGCCCAAGGTGCCGAGAATTTTGCCGCAGGAGGAGCCGCAGAGCCGCCACGCAAGCGCCCCCGACCGTACGAGCGGTTTGTATCTGTTCTACTCTCTTGAATTAGTGACTCATGATGTTTCTCTGTGTGTTCTAGGGCTGCAATGACGCCAGCGCAAGTCGATCTGGAGTTGGCACGGATGGACAAGCAACACCGCGCGGTTCTGAGCGCACTCACGGCGGAGTTGAAAAAAGAACGCACCGAGAAGCTGAACCTCGAAGAGAAGAACACGGTACTGCGGAAGCGCCTCCAGAACATGCTGATCGAGTGTGACGAAGTGCGGGTGAAGGCCGGTTCGACGGTCGCGTCGATCAAGGAACACGCGCAGCGCGATATCCACGAGCTGAGGCAGGCCTTGCAGGCCGCACGCGCGCAGCTTCGCCTGCAAGATCGTGGACCGGATGTCGCGCGAACCGATTCCATCGTGAACGACTTGCTCGCGACCAAGGAGCAATTGAATCGACTACGGAAGGTCGAGATGGAGCGCGCGACGAACCTGTCGAATCGATACAGTCTCGAGAGCCGCCAAGCCGAACGAGAGGCCAGTCGTACGCGGGAGCACTTGATCGCATTATTCGCGACGCAACTGCGGGAAGTCGCGCGACGCAGCTACAACAACAATGGCGTGCGCACTGGCAAAGACGGTGGGAACTCGAGCGTCGTGGTGCAGACGGAGGGCCTGCGGAGACTGGCGTTTGTCAAGATGTTTGGCCTCCCGTGCAGCTACGAGTGGTACACGTCGGACGACTTTTACTCGACCACGCTGGTGCGCCATTCGCTACCCAAGCAAGATGATGTCATGGACATCTTCGGCAACACGCTGTGCCACGAGGAGCGTGCCGGTCTCTTTGTCGTGGCGACCGCGCCCATGGTATGTTCGCTAGATTGTTAACGGCGGTGCTTGTGACTGACTCGTGGCTTGTGTGGTGCTTTCTAGAATGTTGCGTATGATCCAACGACCGAGAAGTTGACGCTTTCGTGCGCCTGGGTGGAGCAGAACCAGTTGCGCGAGCTCGCGCGGAACTTCCGCTTCTAATAGAAACGCCAGTGATTTGTACAGTCCGTACAAAACGACGAGTACGCCTATGCCAGACAACAGACAGAATGCTGTTCAGGACTCCACAATGCAATTGACACGTATTGACAGATGAACCGAGAGTGCGTCGCCACTGCCACCAGTGTCTTACCCTCGTGAAGCGAGGTGAACCAATCGATACACTCGAGCCACCAGCCCAGACGAGGCGGCTGTGCGAGCCCGCATGCCGCCAACTGTGGAAGACGCCACGCGCGATATTTAAACGGTCAATCGACGGCTACGATTTGTTTTTAGTGTACTCACTGGATCGAGTTGGTCTCGTGCAGGCTGCCAACGACGGCGTTGTTGCGGCTGTTGATCGAGGTCACGTTCGTGAGCGCGAGCGCCATCGACATGATCACGACGTCGCGCAGGCGGTTCCAGAGCTCGGGCGCCTCGCGCTCCAGCGCCTCGTAGTTGGCCCGTGACATCTCGTACACGACGCACTTTTCCATCGTGCGCGCGCCCATGAGGCGGCACTGGCGGCCGAAAAAGTCCACCTCGCCAAACATTGCGCCCGGGATCACGTGCTCGAGCAAGTGGAGCGTCTTCTCGTGGGCCGACGTGCCGTCCTGGTTCATGAACAGCGCGACGCGGCCCGTGGCCAGGAAATAAAAGTGGTCGGGAAAGTCGCCGACGCGGTAAAAGACGTGGTTCGAGTTGACAACGAGTCGGCGGCAGAAGCGGTCGATGCCCTGGAAAAACATCGAGTCGTCCGGCTCGCCGATGAACCGGTGGAGCAGCGTCCGGATGCCCAGGTCGCGGTCCGGCGTGTCTGTGGGCGTCGCGCCGGATTCGGGGCTGCGCTCCAGTAGGCGGTTCTCGCAGTACTCGAGCGCAATGTCGGCCGTCGGGTAGAAATCAGAGCTCTCGGCGATCTCGTTCTGCGTGAGAATGCGGCGGATCTCGGGCAGCGCGTCCGCAAAGAGCACTGTGATGCCCTGGCGCTTGCAGAGCTGCTGCAAGATCATGAACGACGACCGCGCGGCCGTGGCGTCCATGCCAGAGACGCGGCTAAAGTCCATGACCACAAACTCCGTGGGCAGGCCTTCCGGTTCGTTCGCGGGGCTGCCGTCGAGGCACTCGACCATGACTTCGTAGTGCCGGTGCTTGGCGAGCGGCGTGAGCGGCATGCCACCCGAGTACGTGATGTTCTTGTTGCGCGCCGGGAGCGTGACCGGCGGCGCGTTCTTCTTGACGACGTACACGGCCTTCTGGACGTCCTCGAGGATCCGCACGGACGAGCCAAAGAACAAGTACCCGTGGAGTTCTAAAAAGACGATCGCGTCGCGCTTCTGCGTGAGGTACGTGCGCGCGGCGTACTTGCGCACGGCCGTGGACCGCTTGAACGCGCGCGTGACGACACCGACCTGCGAGTAGCCCAGCAAAAAGTTGAGGATCGCAAAGCCAATGCCCAGGAGCATGCCCATCTCGAGCGAGACCCAGTTGATCGCGATGAACGAGGCCCAGAGCACCATGTACTCGCGTAGCAGCACCTTGTGGTACACGTGGACGAGCCACTCGACCAAGAGATCGATCGCGATGAAGATGAGCGTCGCCGCGAAGAAAAAGCGCGGCACGTAGCTCATGACCGAGAGCGGCAGCAGCACGATCGCAAACTCGGATATGATCACGCACACGCCGACGATCCGCGAGTTGGTCTTGGCGCGGTACGTAAAGATGGTCTGCGAGAAAATGTACGAGCCCGTGTAGCCGCCAAACAGGCCGCTCACGACGTTCGACCAGCCGACCGACGAGAGCTCGTGGTTGATGTCGAGGCGGCGGCCCATGTCCATCTCGATCGCGGCCACGTCGAGACACGACGAGAACGCGACGACAAACACCATACCGAGCCACGTGGGCAGCTGCTGCACGATCACGGACCAGTGGACCTGGCCAAAGTCAAAGATCTCCCACATTTGCAGAAAGCTAGCGGGCGGCGCGTCCGGGGCGATCCAGCCAAACGCGCGCGCGTCGTCAAGCGAGGCGCCCCAGAGCCACATGACCACGAAAAACAGCAGCGGCATGCCGAGAATGCACGCCGGCAGCGCAAACGAATTCTCGCAGCGCTGCGACACGAGCAGCAGCACGAGCCCGCCGAGCACGCCGGGGATTGAAAGGATGATGTACTCGGTGTTCCAGAGCTGCAGGAGCGACGTAAAGTCGTTGATCACGAGCCCCGTGCTGAGCGAGAGCCCGGCGTAGAGACAGAAGAGCCCGATGAACGCGAGGTAGCCGCCGACCACGGGCATCGGCAGGTACGACACGAGCCCGGCGAGCTTGAAGCGGCCGATCAGCACGAGGCAGAGCCCGAGCGCAGCCGTCGCGAGCCCGATCACGACCACGACCGTCGCGATCTTGGCCTCGAGCGGTACGGACGCGCCAAGCGTCGAGCAGATCGACGTGGCCATGGCGCTGAGGAAGATGAGCCCGGCGTCCTGCACTTGTCCGATCGCGAACGGCATCGAGCTGAGCACCGTGAACATGACCTGGTGCACCACGCTCGAGAACATCACGAGCTTCGAGAGCGACGGCATGTAGGTCACAAAGTCGTGGTGGCTGAAGATGATCGCAGCGTAGCCGTACATGCACGGGATCGTGAGGATCGAGTTGATCACGCCATAGAGCACGGCGTTCGTGACGCGCGCGACCGTGAGCGGCGCCGACGTGTCCATCGGGTCGTCCGCGCTGTCCGACTGGAGCAGGCGCTGCGATTCGCCGTTGCGACGACTGTGGGACATCGGCAGTTCGAGCCGCACGGGCGACGGCAGCTCGCCCCAGCTGCCCTGGCGGCGCAGGTTGCCGTTGCTGTCGCCACCGGCCGTGAGCGAGGTCGTGCGCGCGAGGCGCGAGCCGCTGGCGTTGGCCTGCTGCCGCGGCGTGCGGAGACGGCTCCGCGCGGCGCCGCTTAGCGCCGGCGAGTGCATCGTTGGCGACGAAACAAGAAGGGCGAGTGGGTGGCGGACGGAGCAGTGAATGAGCCCGAGCGGTCTGTTCCGTCCGGTGGAGGTTCCGATGGCAGCGCGCGTGTGTTCCCGCCGAGAAAGATGACCCAGTCGCGCAAACGCCTACAATACTGGTGAGGAGCTCCCCCGGGAAAGTGACATGAGACCGTCCAAAAACCGCAGTGGTGGACTCTATTTTCTCGAAACACGGTACAGTGGGCAGGAATGAACCGTGCGTTGTGGTCGACTGGCATTGTCGTCTACCGTGTTCTGTAATTATACGTTGTAGCCGGATGCAGTATGCACATTGCATCCAGCCAGGGTCCAAGGAAGCCATCCATCTTCCTGCTACTCTCTGCCCGGCCTTTCTTCTCCCGCTTGTCGACAATACAGGCTCACATCGCTGACAGGAGCTAGCTCCTCGAATCGATTTGTTGGGCGTCTGTCGGGGAGAGTACGTACGCGGTGCTTGACGCCGAGACAAACCGTCTGGTCTCATCTCGCGCGGTTGTGGTCCACAACGACCACGACCACAGGCACGTCCATGCTGCTGCCAGCGACGAAATGGGATGCTGTTGGGGGCTCGGTGGATGCAAGCACCGCGACCGTCGTGCCGGGCGGCGTGCGTGGCGTCGTGATCGCGATCGCAAAGGGCGGCGACGACAGCGACGGCGACGGCGACGCGGCCGCTGTCGGGAACCGCGCCCACTTGGGGTCGCCGAACAGCATCCAGCAAAAGCACGCGGCCGCGGCCGCGACGACCAGCAGCAGCGCGATCCCGATCTCGTAGTCGACCATCTTCTTGCTGTCTGGGGTTGTGTGGAGGCGAATGAGCCAGTTGGTCAGTGCGCTGGATCGGATTCACGAATGGCCTTGCTGGGCGACAAGGAAGCCGCCCCTTCCGTGACGGAAGTTCCGTCCGTTGAGCAGGATTGTGCACCCACAGAAACAGGCGTCGGGTTCAGACCAGTGGGGTGTTTCCTTGGCCGAATTTTCTGAACCTACACGTGCGTCAGCCAGCCACAAACGACAAAGACCGTTCGCGGCGTGTGGGTGGACGCACGAACGCCACACATGGGGACTCGGTATTGTTGCACGGATATCTCGATTTTTTAGAAGGAAACGATTCGATGTTCCCCCCAAGTTCGAGTCAGCCAGCGCGTGTGGAGGCCTCGTGGCAAGTCCAACGGAACCTCTTTGGGCGCCCAAGCGAGGTCGGATTCTCGGATAGCATAGTACTTATTACCAGTAGCCCGCCCAAGCCCAACAGCTACGTACCGTGGATTGGGGGAGCCACCTGGAATTTTGTATCGCTGGGGCTTCGGCGAGTACATCCAGTAGCCGGTGCGCGCAGTCGCTCCACAGAACATTGCGATCTCACCTGTTTGAGCTGTAGGTGCGGTAGACTGTCGTGGGGCGACGCAGGCGCCGGACTGATCTATGCGTTTGTTTCGTGTGTATAGACTGTATGCCGTGGCATTGCCCATGGTCTCTTCTCCTGAGCCAGCTTTCTCTCACGCTTGTATTGTGTATGGCCCATATCCAGAACGACCACCACGATAGGCACGGCGGCACTGCTGCTAGGTGTGCCACCATACGCCTGGGAGGCCACGTGTGTCCGGTGATCGGCTGCGTCGCTCGTGACCAAACTCCGCGGCGGCGTTACGGGTGTCGGCATCGCGCTCACAAACGGCCGCTTGGACACCGCGGAGCTCCTGCGGCGGCTTCGCACCATCCAGTAGACGCAGGCCACTGGGGCCGCGACGCCCAACGCCACAGCGATGGCCACTTCGGAGTTGTGGGTCTCTCGTCCTCCGACTGATTGTTGCGTCCACTGTGGGCTTTGTCCGCTCATACTGAGGTGATTGTGGGTGCGCCGTGAAGTGTGTGAATGAACGTGTTGGCTGGTAGGGTCCTCCAGGCGCTCGCACCGAGCTTCGTCCACCTCGGAAGAAAAGGAAGCGAGCCCCATCCCCCTGCAGGATGATGCATGTCGGCGCCGTCGCTTTCAACAGAGAGAGAAGACGACAAGCCTAACCGACCGGCCATTTCGCCAACTACGGTGTCGGCTGAATCCTTTTTACCGGGTCTAAATACCGATTTCATACCGGTAATACATGTCTATTGAGAAGATCGCTTTTTGTTTCAAGAGCCACCCACCAGTGCTCGCAATGACACATGCGACTGCCATGCTGCCACCATGGCTCGCGCTGGCTGTGCTGGTATGCGCCGCCGTGGCGCGCGCCGAGCACTGGGCCGTGATCGTCGTGGGCTCGAGAGGCTACGAGAACTACCGCCACCAGGCCGACGCGTGCCACGCCTACCACGTCGCGCGGCGCCACGGTCTGCCCCGCGAGAACATCGTGCTCATGATGTACGACGACGTCGCGACCGCACCCGAGAACCCGTTTCCTGGCCAACTCTTCAACCGGCCCTCACACGATGGTCGTGGCAATGGCCATGACGCCATGGCAGGTGAGGGAGATGTCTACCAAGACTGCCACGTCGACTACCGCGGCGAGCAGGTCACGCCGGAGACCTTTCTCCATGTGCTGCGCGGCAATGCCACGGCCGTGAATGGCACAAAAGTGCTTGGCAGCGGGCCCGAGGACCGCGTGTTTGTGAACTTTGTGGACCACGGCGCGCGCGGCTTCGTGGTGTTCCCGCACGGGCAAATGCTCACCGGCAGCCAGCTCACAGGCGCCTTGGAGACCATGTACGCGCAGCACAAGTACAAGGAGCTCGTGTTCTATGTCGAAGGTATGTCCTGTCTATTCCGCAGGTGATCCCGAACGTTTTACTGTAACGTACGGATATATCTCCATGTGTGTTCCTTCGCTAGCGTGCCACTCGGGCTCGCTGTTCTGGAGCTGGTCGATGGGCCGCATCCACGCGTTCGTGACGACGGCCGCGAACGGCTGGGAATCCTCGTGGGGAACCTACTGTCCGCCCATGGACACGGTGCGTGGCACGTCGCTGGGCACGTGCCTGGGCGATTTGTACTCGGTGAGCTGGATGGAAGACGCCGACAAGACGGATTTGTCGGCCGAGTCGCTCGAGCAGCAGTTCCGGCTCGTGCAGCGTCAGACCAGCAAGAGCCACGTGCAGCAGTTTGGCTCGGGCCGCGTGCGCAAGGAGATTGTGGGGGATTTCTTGTCCAACTACGACCTCAGCGAGGAGTCAAGAGCTGGGAGACAAGAAGAGACGACGACGCGCCCGAGCACCAAGGTAGCGAGTGCGGTGGACGCCCACGATATCCCGCTCGTACTGGCGTTTTACAAGTATCTACGCGCTTCGGCCGGGCCTTCGCGGTCGGACTTGGCGCTCCAGTTGATTGAAATGATTCAGCAGCGAGAACGCGCCGACGAGCTGTTTGGAGCGGTTCTCGGCGTGTTTGAAGACACGTACGGAGAGGAATTACGGCCCTCGGCGACCGTGGCGAGGAGCCCTGCCGCGACGGCGTGTGATACGCAAGTCTTTGAAATCTTTGGACGGCGCATGGGCTTGGCAGTTGACGATGGTATCCAAGCGAGCGACATGCCGCGGGGCTTCACGAGCTACAGCCTCCAGTACGCGGGCGTGCTGACCGACCTGTGCGCCCGGCTGGAGGCGCTCGAGGCCGTCGAGCGCGTGCTTCAATGCGCGATGCTGCCACAGCATTGCCAAGGCCACAACCGTCAAGACGCGCCGACACATGTCCAATGAGCGTCGTCTGCACCCAACCTTTGTCTCTTCTTCTATTTGCCACGGCAGACACACACAATGGCTAGCACACAACGCGTATTGAGAGGCATGAAACTGTCCAGTAAATTTACAGCACAAGCGCCGCGATGGCCGACACCATCGACACCACGGCGAGCGTGGCCGCGAGCGGCACGGCGTGGGCCGCGCTCGTGGTTGTCGGCACTGGCGACGGCACGGCACTGCTGGCCGACGAGTTGGACGTCGTGCTGCCGTTAGTCGTCGTGGTCGCACCGGCCGAGTGGTCGTGGTCATTGTCCTCCTCTTCTTCGTGGCTGCCCTCGGCCTTGTGGACCGTCATGTGGCACTTGTCGTGGACCGCAGCGACCGCGGCGTTGAGCTCGACGGTCTTGCCGGCGACCGTCGCGACACAGCCTTCGGGCACGACCTCGAGCAGCTCGTGCATCGGGTGCATGCACTCGGTCGCATTGCAGAACGTGACGATGTCGGTCGCGCTCAGGTTGGCGGCTTCGAAGAGCGTCGTGAGCTTCCAGGTCGACCCGGGCGCGCACGAGTTGAGGTAGGTCGCGTTGGCGACGACCGCGAGCGCCTCCGACGTGACTTCGGCCGAGCAGTTGGTCGTCGCGGCCGCGCGCGACGAGCCGGCGAGCAGCGCCGACGTGAGCGCGAGCGTAGTGAGTAGCTTGGCAGCCATGGTATCTGAGTTGCTTGGGGGGTTCTAGCGATATGGACCGGTGTGGAGGCGAGGGGATTGGGAACTGAATGACACGGCTAGAGCTGTTGATACGCGGCAGAGACCTTGAGAGGGGGCGGGCCTTGATTGTGGCAGCGCCACAAACAGGATCAGCTGGACACGCTTGTCAACAATTGCGCGGCAGCAAAGCGAGCCGGGAGGGGCATCTTTCTGGACGGAATCCAGCAGGTTGAGCTCGGGAGCTGCGTCAATTTATGACCATGACTACAAGCCATGTATTTATTTATAAAGGTCTCAGATCATCAATAAATTCGTGGAAAGGCGACCGTAGCATTTGCATTATTTATTGATAGAGGTACATTGGACCAGCCGGAGCAGCTGGCTTTCGAGCATGCTGCGTGGACAGCGATTGTCGATTGTGCCAACGAAGCCAGCGGTCGATCCGCTCACTTGGGCCAGCAACATGGGGAGTGCACACCACATCAACGACACACAAGACGAGCTTCTATTTCGTGCAATAAACAGGGCTCCGTTTCCTGCCCGGCTCACGCCACCGATCGTTGCAGCGCTTTAGGCGAGCACGCCCTTGGTGCTGGGCACGCCGGCGGTCGCATCGGCCTTGACCGCGAGCCGCAGCGCGATCGCGAGCGCCTTGAACGAGGCCTCGGCACGGTGGTGGTCGTTGCGGCCGCGCAGCACGTCCACGTGGAGCGTGAGCCGCGCGGCGCTCGCGAACGACTCGAAAAAGTGCGTGATCATCTCGCACGAGAGCTCGCCGACCATGGGGCGCACGAGCTGCAGCTCGACTTCGCTGTGTGCGCGGCTCGAGATGTCGATGACCGCGCGCGAGAGCGCCTCGTCCAGCGGCGCGTACGCCGAGCCGAACCGCGCGATGCCCTTGCGGTCACCCAATGCCTGTGGTTACACATAGAACCTCAGTCTCGCAGGACGGAGCCACCAGCCAGTCGCTCGTTTCGTTCGTACCTTGTCGAAGGCCTCGCCGAGCGCGAGCGCGCAGTCCTCGGTCGTGTGGTGGTCGTCGATCCACGTGTCGCCCTTGCAGTCGAGCTCGAGGTCAAAGCGGCTGTGCTTGGAGAGCGCCGTGAGCATGTGGTCAAGGAAGCCGATGCCCGAGCTGACCTTGGACTTGCCCGTGCCGTCGAGGTTGATTGATACGTTGATTGAGGTCTCGCTGGTCACGCGCGCGACCTTGGCGACGCGCTGGCCCGACGCGAGGCTCGACACGGCGGTAGGGGCGGTGGAAGCGGCCACGGGCACAATGTCAAGCAGCTGGCCAAGACCCGGCTGCAGCACGATGCTCGCGCCTGACTGCTCAAGCACCTTGACAAGCGGCGCGGCCTGGTGCTCGAGAATCGACTTGGCGTGGACCTGCGGCGTGAGCACGCCAAACGCGAGCACGTTGGCCTTGACGGCCGCGACGACGTCGTCAACTGTGTCGCCGATCATCGCGGCGTCGCTGGCCGCGACATCGAGCCCCTTGAGCGCGAGTAGCACCGGCTCGGGCGACGGCTTGGGCGGGCAGTCCTCCATGCAAACCTGCACAGGGAACAAGTGCGCAAGGCTAACCAGACACACCGTTAACACAGCCGTTGACAAATTGAAATCGATGTTCTTGAAACGTACCCGTGGGCCTCGAGGAACTTGATGCAGTCCTTGCGCGGGCGGCCCGTGACAATGGCCATGCCATTGGGCAGGCGCCGGTTGAGCTCCTCGAGCAGGCCCTTGGGCGTGAGCAGCGTCTCGAGCAGGCACAGACCGGGCTTGCCGTCCGTGCCCTGGTACAGGTCTTCAAAGACCTCCGTGACCTGCTCGAGCGACGGCAAGTCCGCGCCGACTTCGCGCGTGGCCGCGACGAGCCGCTGCGTGAGCTGCCAGTCGTTGTTGGCGTTGCCCGCGAGCTTGGCGCGCTCAATGTCCTCGAGCGTGACGTCGGCGCCAAAGTGCTTCGCCGTGTCGACGATCGCCTTGCGGTACGAGAGCGAGACCTCGGCGAGCACGCCGTCCATGTCCCAGAGCAGCGCCTGCAGCGGGCGCGCGAGCTGCACCATCGTCGCAGTCTCGAGAAGAACGTGCGAGAATGCGAGAATGCGAGAATGAGCAGGCCATGTCCACCACTGGAACTTGTGTAAGACGAAGAGCTACAAATATGATTGGCTGAAATAGAGAGTCCAAACTGATTTATAGCCAATCATAAAATGTAAAACCAGGATGTTTGCGTCATGACGCGCCGTTGATGTATCCATGTTGACCCCCTCCCGAACTGGTGGGGTCAACAGGGGCATACTGGTCGTGAGGAAGACCACGTGACGATTGACCATTGCGGGATTCGATGGAGATTCGCGAGATTTCCTGGACGTCTAACCGGCCCATCGGCCCGTGTGACGTGGCTCGATGGGGTTCCGTGCCGGCGTCTAAAAATATGGGGGGCTTCACTAAACTCCGCCTTCCGGGGGAGAGATTGGTATTCGCTTTGGCATTTGAACTGGGCCGTCGCAGCCTACGAGTCTGCAGTCGATCTCCAGCTCCCTCATGGGGCCTATCACGCAGGTTCAGGTCGTGCCCTCCAGCGCAGTCCTCACGTCGGCCGCGGGCAGTAGCAGGGTCCGGGTGACGGAGACCAAGCCGCTCCACGCGACCAACGCGAAGTACGCGTCGCTGCTGCTGGTGCGCCTTCCGTCGCGCGTACAGTCGCTGGACCTCGCGTACCGGCTCGTGCAATCCCACGCGTGGCCCGGGCGACTGCTGTGGATTGGCATCACCAGTCTCCATACGGTGTGCGGCGCGTACTACGCGACCGTCGCGTGCGTATATTATACGCTTCCGTCGACGTTGCTCGCGGTCAACTTGAAGGCGTTCGAGCTCACGATCGACATGCGCTACTTCCCTGTGGCCGTCGCGTTCCACGCGATCTGCTGTGTTATACACGTGTCGCTGCTGGTGTCGATGGTGACCATGTCGATCACAAACCGAAGGCTCATGTTCATGCCCAGGCGACAACGACTCCACGCAACCACTCGCCGGTGGATCCGCGCTGGCGTGTGGCTCTGGGACGCGATCTTTGGCCCACTCGGCGTGTTCGGCGTCGATAATCACAACTTTGAAGTCTTCTTCGCATTCCGAGAACTCGCAGAAACTGCACTGCAGTCGATACAGGCCTATCAACTCAGCCAGTACGTGCCGCGCGTCTGGCTCAACAACCTCTGGGTCGCGATCATCGTCATCAACTGCTGGACGACGCCGGTGCTACGCCGCATCCAGCGGCTGAGTCCTCGTTGGCGGCTGATGCTCGCGCTGCTGTGCGACGCTGTGCTGGATTTTGTGTCAAGCGTCGCCTCACCGGCCGTGCTGGCCGTGCCATACTTCGAGGACTACGATTTTGCCACGCGGGACTTTAACGAAGCCGCCTGGTACAGCGATCTGTGGTTCGTGAACATGATCAACGAGTTCCAGCTCGTGTTCATCCAGTCGTGGTTTGATTTCCTCATGCGCGCGGCGTTTGCGGCGAGTCTGCTACTGTGCCTCGACGACGTCAAGATCCTCGTGTCCACGGTAACGCCCAACGAGCGCGCGCGCAAGTCAATCGCCGAGCGCACGCCGCTCGGCAAAACACTGCCAAGTACGACGACGCGAAGCACGACGGTCAAGTGGGTGTACCGGATCATGACGGTGTGGGGATTTGTCATCCTAGGCCTCCACTGCGCAGCCATGCGAAGTGACAGTATCCCAGGCTGCCAGCTGCAAGTGCGTCCCTGGGCGATGGCCAACACGGCCTGCAGCTACCTCCTGGTCGACTGTCAAGCGGATTTTCCGGCACCAGTACAGGGAACTGCAAGCGAGATCACCGCGTTCTGGGATGACGCAGACCGCGACGTGCTCACACTCGTGACGATCCAGAATTGCCCGCAACTCGAGATCCCCGCGAGTCTGCAGGCACTGCGTCGCCTCGTATGCTTGAATATCCTCGACTCGACGCTGGTGGCGTGGGGTAGCGATGCCGCACTGACGTCTTTGAACCATCCAACCCTTCGCCACTTAGGCCTTCTGAGCGTCAGCTTCACGAGCTTTGGCAGCGGGAATGGCAGTGTGCTACCCCCAGGGCTCGTGTCGCCAGACTTTCCCACGACGTTGTTTGACATTTTTGTCTGGAACTGCGGTTGGTCCGATCTGCCAGCGGATCTCGACCGGTTTTGGCCAAACCGCCAGAACCTCTTGCTGCCAGGCAACAACTTTTCCACGCTACCCGAGGTCGCCATCCGCTTGAACCCCATCCGATTCATGCTGGACGGGAACCCACTGACATCGCTGTCACCTGCCATCTTCCAGATCGTCTCACTCGAGTCGATCGAAGTGCCTTACTCGTCGCTCGTGGCACTGCCAGAGCTCCCCACGGTGTTGCCCAGCGGCTCCAAACTCACGCAGCTCAACATCGCGCACACGAACGTTTCGGTGCTGCCGACGTGGATGACTACGGCAGCGTTCAAAAGCCAAGTGCGCGTGCGTGCAGTAGGAACGCCACTGTGCGATACACTGGCGCGTGCAAGACCGGAGATTGTAGCCATGTTGGACCACGTCGCATGTTGAAGTTCTAGAATACCGGTATAAAAACTGGTATTACCACCATGGAACGCTTCTGTCTAGGGTTTCGGACGATGGTTCTCTTCGGTCCAAAGCCCCAGCTGACCTCGAGCGTCACCGCGTGTTCACACATTGAAGTGTGGAGGAGCCATGCAAGGCAGCTCGACTTGTTGAGCGTTGTGTGATCTCCTGTGGATCAATTGACAGACGGATGGCACCCGCGCATTGAATCGGCAGGCGTTTGCCTGCGAAACCTGCTATTCTTGTTCTTGATTTGGATTCTGCAAATTTCAGGAATTCGTTAAGTTCGCATGCTGAACTCTTTTTCTTGGACAGGTCTGGAGTCCAGACTCTGGACGGCGCGTGGCACATCTTCGCCAAATTTGTGGCCGGCGCCACTGGAAACCGGAAACGAGAGGACTGCCAATTGCCAGGTGTGGTGGGGGGACCAGACCAGTCCCGGCTCTGTGCAGACCGACTGTTCTGCGCACACGGCAATGGACTGGCTTTCTCGCACAAAGTTGCATTTTGGCAGAGCAGAACCAGCTGTCCAATCAACGAGAGCCTCCGAACTTAGTGACCCGAACCCTTTTTGTTCATCGGACTTGGGTCGCTTGCTTTGTTGGGCACAAGGCACCAGACCGAGAGGACATCTCTCTCATGAAGCGAACAAGGGGAAGGGTGCTGCAGTGGTCCCATCCTCCCGCTCCTCCTCTTCCTCGGTTCCTCCTCATGGGGCGATGATCGCACCTAGCATCAGTGTTAGAAACTCCAGTAGTACCCGACACCTCCCTCGATGGTGGTGCGCGTGAGCCTCGCGTTCGCCGCGCTGTATGGCGCGGCCGTCGCGCGCGCCGGTGAGCTCACGACCAAGTCCAAGATCCTCCCGTGGGTGGACCCGGCGACGCCCGACGACCGCCAGTCGTACGTGTCGTCGCGCGGCGACCGCTGGGAGCTCGTCATGAGCGACGAGTTCAACACGGCCGGGCGCAGCTTCAAGCCCGGCGAGGATCACATGTGGACGTCGATCGACAAGCCCGACGGCGTGAATGCCGCACTCGAGATCTACTCGCACAACATGACCACGACCGTGTGCGACAGCGACGACCTGTGCTACTTCCAGATCAAAGTGATCCAGGACCCGACGACGCTCCATCTCTGGAACGACTACCAGAGCCCACCGGGTTACAAGACCGTGACATTCTACTACCGCTCGGCCATGGTCCAGTCCTGGAACAAGTTCTGCTTCCAGGGCGGCATGATCGAGGCGAGCGTACAGCTGCCAGGCGCCGTCTCGGCGGAGTCTGGGAACCCGGACATCGCCGGCGGCCCGACGTCCCGCACGACCGACATCGCGTACTACCCGACGTGGCCCGGCATCTGGATGATGGGCAACCTGGGCCGCGCCATTTTCAGCGCCTCGACCAACCGCATGTGGCCCTTCTCCTACAACGAGTGCGAGCCCAATGTGTTTGACCCGAGTAACCAGCGTATCAGCGCCTGTAACGCGAACCCGGGGTCCGGACTGAACCCGAACCAAGGCCGCGGCGCTCCGGAGATCGATCTGCTCGAAGGCGGTGGCACGGACATCTCGTCGTCAATCCAGGTCGGCCCGGGCATGGCGCCCGACTTCCGTGTGATGACGCCCACCAAGGACAGCAGCATATACTGTGTATACTCGTTCAGTTGTACGACGCCAGGCGCCAACTCACCCGATGTGCCGCGCGACTACTACAAGACGAAGCGGGGCCATAAGTCCTGGTACCAAGGCCTGCGGTACGCGGCCAACAACTTTTGCCGATCGGACGGTAACCTCGTGCAGAAGTATACGGAGGTCAAGACCTCGATCGACGGCGGCGTGAAGGAGAACGCTTGCACAGTCAAGAACTGTCCCGGATCCAAGGACGCCAACGCCGACCTCGGGCTTATCGACGGTGTGGGGTCAGACCACTGGGGCGTCAACACGAACGGCACGTGCTTCCCCATCATGAACGGCTACAACGGTGCCTTCCTGTGTAGTCCAGGCAACACGAACAAGCAGTGTGGCGGTGACGGGCTCCCCATGAGCGACAAGGTCACAGCGTTCGCGTATCAGATGGACGCTATTTCTTCCAACTGGCACGTCCACGTCGGCGCGTACACCGACTTCCTGGTGTACCAGATCGAGTGGGTCACTGGCCCGGAGGGCTACGTGCGATGGATGCTCGCCGGCAACCCGATCTTCGAGATCCCGGCTACTGCGATAGAGAACGTCCCGCAAGATGCGGCTAAGGGCAACCCGAAGAAGCTGATGCTCGAGGAACCGATGTACCTGATCTTCAACGTCGCGCTGTCCGAGTCGTGGGGTGCCAAGCCGCCAAACGCTGGGAAGGCCTGCCGCGGTGATGGCAAAGACCCCAAGGTGAACAAGATCTGTGACTCCTTCCCGATGTACATGAAGATCGACTACATTCGCCTCTACCAGGACACGTCGCCCGGCTCTAAGATGGCAGTGGGCTGCGACCCAAAGACCCACCCCACGCGCCAGTGGATCGAGGACCACATTGAGGAGTACCGCGACGACGACAACCCGGTCAAGGAAGTTCACGGCAAGGGATTCTGCAACTCGAACGACGACTGCACGATCGGCAATTCGTCTTTTGCCAAGGTCCGCACGGGCTCGTGCGCGAATGGGCGCTGCGAGTGTGCCAGCACGGCGTGGACCGGTCCACGCTGCACCGTCACGTTCGCCACGTCGACCAACGCGTCCGAGACCGACAGTGCCCTTGCGTCCATGTTCGACGGCTCGTTCGGTCCGCCGTGGTCTGCCGCGGTGAGTCTTGCCGGTGTGTCGCTCATATTTACGGTGATCGCTGTGTACTTTTCGTTGAAATGGGCCCGCGAGAGCGAACACGAGTCCAAGCGTAACGCCCAGATGCAGCCCAAATCGGCCATGTCCATGAGCTCAGCGGCCGACGCCAACTGGGACCCGCCGAAGCCCAGCAACCGCAGCGGCAACCGTGGTGGACAAGGCTACCAGCAGCAAGGTCCAGGAGGAGGCTACCAACAGCAAGGCCCACCGGGTTTCCAGCAGCAAGGTCCGCCAGGAGGTTACCAACAGCAAGGTCCTGGTGGGTACGCCAACCCACACTACCCGCAGGGCGGCATGCCGAACCATCCGCACCCAGAAGGCAACAATGCAGCTCGAAACCGCAACTACGCAACCAATTTTGTATGAGCGAAGCATGGAGGACAGCAAGAGAGTGGTGTGTGCAGGGATTAGCGAGTGGTATTATAATTGTTTTTGTTTCTTTTCATTTCCTCACTTTTCAGGAGAGATTTTGCGTTCTGTGTTCCATCGACGACACGTCCCGCCCCGTCTCTGTCTGGAATGTTCAGTTCAACGAACGCGAGTCCTGCATCGACAAATCCAAATTTTTCGAGACGAGATTACGCTGTATCAGTGGATATTTCCCATGACAAACAATTGCGAACGTTATGAAGATCAATCTACTGTTAGAAGAGGTTATGCGCCTTGTCTCTTGACTGGCCAAAACCGATCACCGTTGACACCCATTGCTCAGGGCCACTCTCCCCGAAGAAGAACAGGGACAACGAAATGGGTCGAGCGTACCCTGGGTTACGCTTCTCCAGACTCGCCACCAAAAATCCCAACAAACAGACCAACCACCAAGCACTGAGAGACCTCCATGAGGCCGCGTGGTTCGGTGGTCTTCGTAGTGGGGGCTGCAGCGGCCACAGCGCTGCGGCCAGCGGACGCCGCTTATGTGGACGCCAAGGCTGCGTCGGGCGCGCGCGTGTGGGTGGACCCCAAGACGCCCGGCGACGCGTTCACCTACACGTCGTCCCGCGGGGACAAGTGGGAATTGGTCATGAGCGACGAGTTCGACACGCCCGGGCGGTCGTTCCTCCCCGGAGACGACCATCTGTGGACTGCGATCGAGGCGCCCGACGGCGTCAACAAGGCGCTCGAGTACTACGCCGCGAACCTCGCAACGACGACGTGCGACGCCGGCACGAACGCCGTGTGCTACCTCAACCTCCAAGCACAGAACGTGCCGCGCACGACCAGCGTCTGGGTCCAGGACGCGAACCCGCCGGGCATGCAGAACATCACGCTCTACTACCAGTCGGCGATGCTCCAGAGCTGGAACAAGTTCTGCTTCCAAGGCGGCATGGTCGAAGTGCGCGCCAAGCTGCCAGGGGCGATTGGCCCCAAATCCAAGAACCCCGACCTCGCGAACGGCGCGACCGCGCGCGTCAAGACCGCGGCGTTCTACCCGACGTGGCCTGGTGTATGGCTCATGGGTAACTTGGGGCGCGCGCTCTTCCGCGACTCGACGGACCGCATGTGGCCCTTCTCGTATAACCAGTGTGAACCGGACGTGGTTGACCCGAAGAACCAGCGCATCTCGGCGTGTGACGCGAACCCAGGGTCCGGTCTGAACGCGAACCAAGGCCGCGGCGCGCCCGAGATTGATATCCTCGAAGGCGGCGGACTGGATGTCATCGCATCGCTCCAGATCGGTCCGGGTATGCCTTCGAAATTCCGTCGAATTTCCGGCGAGACGGCCGACTGCATCTACGGGCTCCAGTGCCAGACGCTCGGCGCCAATTCGGTCGGTGTGCCGACCGAGACCTACACCGCTCGCGAGTACAAGAGCTGGTACCAAGGTCTGCGGTACGCGTTTAACCCGTTCTGCGCCAAGAACGAATCCCTGGGCGTGCAAACGCTCGCCAAGATCGAGGCCTCACTGAAAGCTGGCGTCACAGCCAACAAGTGCGACGTATCCATCTGCCCGGCGTCACTCGACGTGAACTCGGACCTCGGTCTGCTGTCTGGCAGCAGCAGCACGGCCAACAAGAACTGGGGTATCAACGCCGACGGCTCGTGCTTTGCGCAGATGAACACGTACGACGGCGCGCAGCTGTCGTCCACGGTGACCAGCAAGAACCCGTTTAGTTACTTCGTCGACGCGCTCTCGGCCAACTGGCCGATCCACTTGGCCATGTACTCCGACTTCCTCGCGTACCAAGTCGAGTGGGTGCCCGGCGAGAACGGGTACATCCGCTGGATGCTGGAGCGACAACCGATCTTTGAAATCCCGGCTGGGTCCATCACCAACCCGCCGCAAGATACCAGCAAGAAGAACCCACGCAAGATCCTCCCGGAGGAGCCCATGTACATCATCATGAACGTGGCACTCTCGTCGTCCTGGAGCGCCCAGCCGCCGAACGCGCCGCGTGCCTGCAAGAACCACGGTACTATCAAGGACGCCAACACCATTGGTCTCAGTGAATTGATCTGCGATCAGTTTCCGTTGGATATGAAGATCGACTACGTGCGTGTGTACCAGGACATGTCGTCGTCCTCGGCTATGAGTGTCGGATGCGACCCGGCGACGCACCCGACGCGGCAGTGGATCCAAGAGCACGTAAAGGAGTACCAGAACGACGCCAACCCGATCGTTGAAGTGGCCGGAAAAGCGCCTTGCGTGACCAGTGCCGATTGCTCTGCCAGCGGTGTGCTGTCGGGCACATGTCAAAGCGGCCGTTGCTCGTGCTTATCGAAGAAATGGACAGGACCGCGGTGCTCTGAAGTTGCGGCGGACTCGCTCGGTGGGAACGGTGGCAGCGACTCACCAGGTGATTCGACTCCGGCGTTCGGCACATCCAAGCTCTCGGAGGTGTTTGGCATAGGCCTCGCCATTCTCGTCGCCTTGCTGCTCCTGCTCTACATTGCCAAGAAGATCCGCATGTGGCTGTACTACCGCCAGCAGCCCGAGCTCGACCACACCGTGATCAACCAGAGCCCGGACTCGACGCGGCAGTCAGGTTTCGTGCGGCCGACGCAAGGCCGCTGGTGGGAACACCCGAACAACCGACCGGACATGGGTGCGGGCAGCGGCGTCCATGGTGATGACGTGTACAATCCGTACGCACGCACAAACCGAGGCACTGGCACGAGCCTGGCGCCGATCCCGGAGACCCCGCCGGCGTTCGGGATCACTGCTGCGAGCGCGGCGTAGTGTGAGTGTATATGCCATACTACTGTGCCGAGGGAACTGACTTGCCGTGCAGCGAAGATTGCAATGCTGATTGTCTAGATAAATTAACCTCCGCGAGGGCCACGTCGGAGCTGTCGTAATGAGAACGGTGCAAAGTAGTTCACCAGGGTTTGTTCAGGCTTGTTGACAATTGACTCCCACTAAATAAGTGCATCGACTGGTCCAGACCGTCCAGATATAAGATCTGGACCAGACGCCGTGTCCGAGAGAAGCCAACTGATTTAGGAGCTGAAACTGATTTACGAACGAGAAACAGTTCCTTTTGAGACATAGCCGGGACAACGGCACCCAGCTCACCCACCGCCACTCCACTTTGGTGCCATTCCGAATGGCGCGAAGCGAAGCCATCATCTTCCAACGCAGTCCAGGGCAGCGTCTCCACTGGATGCCCACCTAGTCTCATCTCCCTCGGGAAACGATGGCCTTTGATCATCCGCAATGTGGATGGTG
This sequence comes from Pythium biforme, assembly GCA_023337735.1. Lineage (NCBI taxonomy): Eukaryota > Oomycota > Peronosporomycetes > Pythiales > Pythiaceae > Pythium > Pythium biforme. The sequence continues at coordinate 3,854 of JAADXJ010000069.1, read as the reverse complement.
GAATCGCAGATCCCGAGTACGTACAGTACTCGACACTTCGACCACGCCCCAGCGTGATGGATCAGATCGGTTGCACGCTGTACAACGTACCGTAGACGACTTTGTAGCCCCACTGCATTCCCCTGTATTGTAGTAGCTGGTGACGGCCTTGGTGGCCGCGCTGCGACTGTCCGGCCCGTCGTCCGCTGCAGGTCGCACTTTCAAAATCTCTCTTCCGCACACAAGACACCCGAGCAAGCGAAGTGATCGGCGCGATGGGGCACGTGACCCGTTCGTGGCTCGGCCTCGTGCTTTCCATCTCCGCGGTGGCCGCGTCCACCGACGACAAGGCCGCCTCGGGCGCGCGCGTGTGGGTGGACCCCAAGACCCCCGGTGACGCGTTCACCTACACGTCGTCGCGCGGCGACACGTGGGAATTGGTCATGAGCGACGAGTTCGACACACCCGGGCGCACGTTTCTACCGGGCGACGACCACTTGTGGACGGCCATCGAAGGTCCGGACGGCGTCAACAATGGGCTCTCGTACTACTCGAACGCGCTCGCGTCGACCGAGTGCGACGCCAACGACGTGGTCTGCTACCTCAAGCTGCGCGCCTCGAACGTGCCGCGCACGACCAGCGTCTGGGTCCAGGAAGCCAATCCGCCGGGCATGCAGAACATCACGCTCTTCTACCAGTCGGCGATGCTCCAGAGCTGGAACAAGTTCTGCTTCCAAGGCGGCATGGTCGAAGTGCGTGCCAAGCTGCCGGGCGCGGTCAACGCGACCTCGAAGAACCCGGACCTCGCGACCGGCGCGCTCACGGCCGTGAACACGACGGCGTTCTACCCGACGTGGCCCGGTGTGTGGCTCATGGGCAACCTGGGGCGCGCGCTCTTTCGCGAGTCGACCAACCGCATGTGGCCCTTCTCTTACGACAAGTGCGACCCCGATGTCTTCGACTCCAAGAACCAGCGCATCTCGGCGTGTGATGCGAACCCAGGCTCTGGACTGAACGCCAACCAGGGACGCGGGGCGCCGGAGATTGATATCCTCGAAGGCGGTGGACTCGCGATCTCCTCGAGTTTGCAGATCGCGCCGGGCATGCCCTCGGGATTCCGCCGTATCCCCGGGGAGAACGACGGCTGCATCTTCAAGTCGGAATGCGAGACCGTCGGCGCCAACACGGTGGGCGTGCCCACAGCAACGTACGCGGCGCGTGGCCACAAGAGCTGGTACCAGGGCCTGCGGTACGCGTTCAACCCGTTTTGCAAACCCGTGAACGGCACACCGGTCGTCGAGCAGAAGCTCTCGGCCATTGAGGCCTCGCTCAAGGCTGGCATCTCGGCCAACAAGTGCACGTTCGAGACGTGCCCGGCGTCGTTCGACGTCAACTCGGACCTGAGCGGCCGGCTGGGCTCGAAGAGCAACACCAACACGAACTGGGGCGTCAACGCGGACAACTCGTGCTTTGCCCAGATGAACACGTACAACAGCGCGCTGCTGTGCAGCCCCGGCAACAAAGACGCCGAGTGCGCCAAGCAGGCCGGCGAGGGCCAGACGCCCGCACAGGCCGCCAGCGCGCAGGCTTACAATTACACGCTGGACGCGCTCTCGGCCAACTGGCCGATCCACTTGGCCATGTACACCGACTTTCTCGCATACCAAGTCGAGTGGGTTCCCGGCAAGGACGGCTACATCCGCTGGATGCTCGAGCGCCAACCGATCTTTGAAATCCCGGCGGCCGCCGTGACCGAGCCCCCTCAGGACGCAGCCAAGAGCAACCTGGCCAAGATTCTGCCCGAAGAGCCCATGTACATCATTCTCAACGTCGCGCTCTCGTCGTCCTGGAGCGCCGAACCGCCGAACGCCGGGCGCGCCTGCAAGGACCACGGCGACATCACGGACGCCAACACCAAGGGCCTCAGTGAGCTCATTTGTGACCAGTTCCCACTGGATATGAAGATCGACTACGTGCGCGTGTACCAGGACATGTCGTCGTCCTCGGCCATGAGCGTCGGCTGTGACCCGGCGTCGCACCCGACGCGGCAGTGGATCCAAGATCACATCAAGGAGTACCAAAACGACGCCAACCCCGTGGCCGAGGTCGCCGGCAAGGCATTCTGCGCCACGTCGGCCGACTGCTCGCTCGGCGACGAAACCACGGGCACGTGTGAGCAGGGACGCTGCGTGTGCGCGTCGGCGCAGTACACGGGCCCGCGCTGCACGTCCTCGGTAGACAGCCTCTCGACGCCACGCCCCGGCGGGTTTAGTAACAACGAGTCGGCATCGGATGGCGGCCGCAAGCCTTCCTCGACGACGACGCCGACGCCGGGCAAGCAGAGCGCCGCCACGATGACACTGACCGCGACAACGGGTGCCCTCGCCACCGCGGTGGTTGCGGTCTTCCTGGCGTTCGAGGCGTAGAAGTGGGGTCGATTCATGCGAGTAGAATTACAAATGTTACTTTTACTTATGTTCTCTAGAGCTGGACGACAAAGTTGGGACGGTCGCTGCCGTGGTCACTGAGGGGCGTGTCGTACACCGCGTAGTGGCTACTACTAGTACTGCCTTTGATGGACGCCGGTCGTGGGTGATCGTATCCGCCCAGCATGGGCGTGGGCAGGTAGTTGGCCACGGCTGCGCGGCTGCGAGGCTCGAGCACGAGCGACCGCACGTTGTGGTTGTTCGGCGCCATGCGTCGAAACAGTGTGCAGCGCTGCACTTGGCGGCCCACGGCGATGATCGTGAAGAGCATGACCAGCACGACCGCGCCGGCCACGCTGAGCGTGATCTCCGGACCGCCACCGCCGCCACTGTTGTCGGCATTGACCGCCGGCGTGGCCGTCGCTCGGGGGTTCCGCACCGACGAGCTGCTGGCCGAGACCGTGCAGCGCGGGCCAGACCAGTCCGCGTCGGCACAGACACAGCGCCCGCTCTTGCACGCGCCGACGTCTTGGCCACGGACCGAACAGTCCTCGTCCACCGCACAAAACGCCTTGCCACGCACGTCGACCGCGCGGTTCGCGTCGTTCTCGTACTCGTGCAGGTGGTCCTGGATCCATTGGTTGGTCGGATGCGATGCCGGATCACAGCCCACGCTCATGGCCGACGACCCCGAGACGTCCTGGTACACGCGCACGTAGTCGATCTGGAGCGCCATGGGAAACTGCTTGCACACCAACTGGGTCGTCTTGTTTCCGTTGCTGGCACTACTACCACACGCCTGCGGCGGTGAGGCCGTGGGCTCGACGCCCAGCCCGGACGACAGCGCGAGGTTCAGGACCAGGTACATCGGTTCTTCTGGGAGCATCTTCGTCGGGTTACGCTTGCCGCTATCCTGCGGCGGGTTGGTGATGGACTCGGCCGGGATCTCGAAGATCGGGTGGCCATCCAACATCCAGCGGATGTACCCGTCGTCCCCGGGGACCCACTCGACCTGGTACGCCATGAATTCAGTGAACATGGACAACTGCGCCGGCCAGTTGGCCGCTAGTGCGTCCGTGCGGTACTTGAAACTCGGACTCGTCGCGTTTGGCGGCAGCGTGGCACGCGGCGGCGTGGCGCACTCGGCGTCACGGCTGAGTCGGTCGCATTGCATGGCGCCGTCAAAAGCGTCCATGCGCGCAAAGCACGCGCCGTCCGTGTTAATGCCCCAGTGGGCGCCGTACGGGGCGCTCGCGCCGATCGACCCAAGATCCGAGTTGATATCAAACGAGGCCGGGCAGTGGTCCAGATCGCACGTGTTGGCGTAGACACCGCTGTTCAACGCGGCCTGGATCGTGCCCAGCGACTGGACGCGTTGGCTCGGGTCATTCGCACACAGCGGGTTGGACGCGTACCGCAGGCCTTGGTACCAACTCTTGTAACCGCGGG